>JAOXYH010000006.1:18161-31017 GCA_028566455.1 Botula fusca | reverse complement strand
GTCCACCTCAAAATACCGATCATCTGTTGAAAAACACGTCCCTCACAATGTGTTGTCGATCAAAAACTCGAACATTTTAATCACATTTTCGTTGTATTTTGAAATGATTTGGTATCTTTTGTCATAAAATATGTGGAATTTCTTCCAACAACAATAAATTTGTATCTTTATTCTCCGTTCTTATTTAAGAAACAACGATGTTTGATATCTCCAAGTTTCCACTTTAGATGTTCATGTGGAATGGTGGTGCTTGAAGTATAACCAAATGATAGCAATTTGAGAACCTATACAAATGCAGAAAAATGCCAAATAGAAAAATCAGAAGCTTTTACGCTATATATTTTAACAACAGTTGAGATTTCAAAAAGATCTATAGAGTTCTTCATACTTCGGATGGATTGAGGCTCGTTCTTGAATAATAAGTATCGTAGTAGCTTTCAAGACCGTTTTTGACAGATTAAGTATGAATGTTAACAGTTTAGAAAGTGGTTTGGTTTAACACTTCGCAGAGCCAGCGGTTTAAGGTTGTTTATAGGGATTTTTGTGCAACCTTTGGTATCCAGGACAGTAACGGAAAAATCGCAATCTTCGTCAGTTTCAGAGAGATCGAATGATGACAAAATTGACTTGATTTGCTTAGACTGAGTTGTAGCAAGTATAGGTTTGATTACTTTTTGTACTGTCCATGTTTATATCTGCTACTAGGGCTTTCGATGCAGTATTTCTAGCAGACGAAAACGATGTTATTTTTGGCCTTGTCTGCATGATCGACGACATATTTTTCATGATGGTGGACAATATTTCATATATATTAGGCCGACTTCGTGGTGTTGTTGGTGCCCTTTGTTCTATGTTCATTGGGATAGATGACATGAAGGTAGTCACCGATTAGTGAATTGTTCAGTGACAGACGTCATCTATATATCGGAAGGTGAGATAAAAGGACTTGGCCGAATGTTTTTCTTTCTTTTGTAGAAGGTTTCCAGAAAGCCATTGCACCTATGAACCAAGTTGTGTAGAGATACTGAAAACGTCGAGATTCCATTTAAACCATTAAAGATAAAATAGTATTCAGGATTGTACCTGTGTATAATTATAGTAACGGTTCATTTTTCAGTTGGACGGATCTTCCATTTCAAGTCGGACTCAGAGTTCTAACAACAAATCTTGAATAAAGCAGTATTAAATATACCAGCGCATAGTAGTAGTGGGACTTGGATCTTTTATCCCCCAAAAAATGCGTGGCATGCCCCGCCCCTAATGCCAAATATGGACATGCCCGCCCCTCAAATATCATATATGGTCATACACCGGCCCCCTTTTCCCCGCTCCTTATGACGTCACCGGAAGTAAAGAAGATGAGTCACACCGGATGCCCACCATATTTGGTCATGACTCACTCATGACAAACATGAATAACGACGGATGCATGTTGGCCATATTTGGTCACGATGCAAGATGCTATATTTTTCTATGAATAGTATGTAACCCCATGGTCAGAAGATTCATTACAGTTCGTTGTCTGACCCTATTTGGTCGTGGTGTGTACGCATGAAATACGATGAATCATAACGGACGCCCATATATGGCTACGATATCACCCAACCAATGAAAAATGAGGCGAATATTACAATGAGAGACCAGTCAGAAACCTCCATTTAGTAATGTATATATGTATCAATATAAGTATACTCTCAGTCTTCAACGAACTTTCTCCATGGACGCACGTGACAAAAAGAAATTGAAAAAGAATTTTTTCAGACTAGTAGCCGAAACTCCCGCGGAGCCCGTAGTGAAGTACTTGGTAGATAAGCGTATTCTCTCAGACGACAACGCCGAAGACATCCTGTTACAAAACAGAGAAAAATAAAGTTCGACAACACTCGTTGACTTTGATCAGAAGGGGACCGAAAGCATTTCCTACCTTCGTGGAAGCCCTCAGATTGAGCAATTGCATATCTCCTGCAGAACTCCTGGAATGAGAGTGACGAACGTTGTTGTACAGGCTGACTTGGGATGTACCATCCACTTATGCGAACTGACGTACAGATTAGCGAATGTGCGATACGACCCGTGTTAATTCTCCGGACTCATCTGGCAACATCGGATCATAGGAGATAATTGTCTGTTATTTTCAAACGGAAAAATCAACTGTAACGGAAAGTGTCTCTCGCTGCAAGACGGTCGACGGAGATTTCGGGGGTACGCACGAATTTTACAAAAGTTTGGATACGAAGTCCGACTACGCAATGTCCGCGTAGTGTCGACCTCTGCCGCACATCAATTGAGCGGTAGAATCGACCCAACACGATTGCCAAGCGATTTTAGCTACGAACCCGAACTGTTTCCGGCGGTGATGTTTCGACTACATTTCATTTGCCATTTATTCGGTAAATGATGATCACGGCTATCCAGCGAGCGGACGATCTTGACCAGATCTATCCAGTGATAATAGAAATGGAACTGTACGTATTAGAAAGAGCCTAGCGGACGACAAATACATGTATAAGATTCACGTCCGTTTACTTTTCGCAGAGAAACCTTGTGAAATATTGGCTCTATTAACGAGCGCGATACCAATGCTTGACCTTCGAAGACGTTCTAAAAGAATTCAGCAGAGAAAAAATGAACGAGAACGATCGGAAACGTGATAGACTTCATAAGAGGGAGCACGAGACTATAACGAGAAACGTCATGAAGTACGAAAAACAACAGCAGCACGCACAGCGAAAGATGGAAGGTGATGGGAAGCAAATCGTGTATTTCTGTCAGATGACGGTGGTATACGTCATCATCGCCACGTCGATCGGCAACCTGACGCTACACAACGGTAAAGACGAACTGTGGATCGCGTTACTGAGTAGTGCCATCGGATAAGCCCTAAAAAGCCCCACGCTGAAAGCGATAAAGACATAAGAGGCCGAGAGAGAATCGACTGTACAAAACCATGGTGTTTCCGCTCCTACCTTGTTCGAGCACGTGCATGACCGGACAGACTGGTAGCGGAAAGACGCGATTCGTCTACGAGCTCTTGAAAAACGTCAGAGAGATGTTTTCGAAAGACCTCCGGAGAGAATCTTGTATTGTTTCGTCATACAGTAATCGTTGTTTGACGAGATCGAAAAGGCCATTCCGAACACTTCGTTCCACCACGGACTTCCATCGATGGAAATCTTCGAGGAATTTACAGTCGATAGACGTCATCGCCTGATCGTGTTGGACAACTTGATGCACCGCGTGATGCACGACCGCGATTTGGAGTTGCTGTTTACCCAGGGATGTCATCACAGAAAACTCAGCATCATTTCCATCACTCAAAACATCTTCCTGCAAGGATCGAAATCGAGAACCATTGCTCTGAATACGACCTATTTAAACGTTTTAAAAAATATGCGTGACGCTTCCCAGATTGCCACGCTGGGACGACAACTCTTTCCCGGAAAATCAAAGATACTCACCGAAGCGTATACGGACGCCACGTCGAAACCCTCCGGATATTTAGTCGTAGACGTCACCAAATTCTGACGATAAATACAGACTGAGAACCTGCGTGTTCCCGGGAGAGGATACGGTCGTTCATGTTCCCAAAAGATCATAAGGTCAAAATCAACGCTTACGAGAACCATGAGTCGGTTACTTGAAGATCAAGTCCATTTTCTTCAACTGCTGCGCACCACCAAGACAGATCAGCGGGAAGCGTTGTTGTAGATCATCGATAAATCACAGCTGAAGGCCCTGAGCGAAATCGCCCACAACATCATCAAAGGCACGATCGATCTATCCACCTCGGATAAAGTCAAACTCAAAAGATCAAGAAAATTCTGAGCATCCTTGGAAGAAAATCCTCTACGAGAAGGGAACTTCTGAAAGCGCTTCAAAGAGGAACAAGTGCCGTCGTCCATCTCCTAGACGTCGTGGAATCATGGAGAAAATGATACTGATCCCTTACGATAGATATCAAAAACTCTTATCCGAGCGGAAAACGCAGAAAGGAGAAGGAAGCAAACCGCAGAAGAAACCTAAACTGGGACCACCCGGAAAACCGGCCAAGGACATTAAAACTTGGATCACTCTATGACACTTCTTTTGTGTATTTTAAACATTGTATTGTTCTTGTGCATGTTGTGTATCAATAAAAATCAGTGTAGTAATCAGAGTTTGTCGTTTATCATTAAATCAGATTTGGAAGGGTCGACAACAAACAAATCAAAGATTATATATACATTTACTAAACTCTATCAAATATACAAAATACACATACATAGAAAAAAAATATACTCAATGTTATTTACAGACTAAAAAATTTACAATGATTTGGTAAAACTTTTTTTTTCACACCTCAAATGTCATACACGACCAATTTTGGATGTGCAAAAATCCATCCGACTCAAAATACGAAGTCTTAAAATGACACTTTATCCACAAAACGTTTATTTACATAGGGATTTTCTAGCCCTAAATTTCAGAGATCTCCATTTTTTAATGCCTAAAATTTCGAAAGCATAAATTTTTTGTGGCTTAAAATTCATACATTCATCAAAATTGGACGCATCGTCTTTACTATAGAAAAGACGCGGGAACTGATTAAAAAAATCTAAAACAACATGTTTTTGCACTCTCGTTTTCACAACTATTCGATTTTTAAGGCATCAAAATTCATAACATTTGAAAAACAGACGCAGAAATATACACTCCAATTGAAAAATGTTTCCTTTTCTATGTTATTTCCATAGAGTTTTTGAACGCTTCCATTTCATTCAATCATCATTTTTGGTCGTTCAAATTTGCAAAGAATCTCATTTTTGTCGCTTAAAATTCATACATCGAGAAAATTGGACGCATCGTTTTTACCATAGAAAAGTCATGGGAACGATCCCCAAAATCCAAACAGAAGATTTTTCGTGCCTGAAATATCATACACGACAATTTTTTTTTTTTTTTTTTTTTGGATGCGTAAAAATGGAGTCACACGTTTTGCACCACATAAAATCACATTCATGGTTAAAACGTTCAAATTAGATAGTAATGTCATTATTGTTCGGAGTCACTCTCAAAGTTGGTTTCTAAAAGATGAACGAGGTATCGATCGTGCTCGTCCAGGTCGACTTCCATCGGTTCTTCTTCTTCCGCATCTATTTCCATGGGTTCTTCCCGGGCTTCTTCTTTCCGGACGGGTGTCAATTCCAGATCAAGAGGGACAGTGGATACCCCGTCATCCAATACTCTCCTTTTACAATAAAAATAAGAGAACCCATTTCTGTACTGTTCGTAGGTCGAAATGCCGTTGTTTCGGGCTCTGAATCCTTTCAACGTTCCTTGGCCCACGCGTTGGGTGTTTAAGACGTGTCTGAACGTAGTCATGGGCGCTTTTACTCTACGTTTGGTGATGCCTTTCGAACTAAACTTCACTTCACGAACCAATCGTGGACGGTGAGCGAGGCGTTTCACCGGGAGCTTCTTGGAACGTCTTAACAACTTGAAGGCAGTCATCTTTGTGCTGGAAGTGTGGACGACTTTAGACCTTTGTACGATGTACGTCTTGGAGCAGAGACCAATCATCACCTCGCCTTCGTACTCGATTTTAAACAATCCCGGTGTGCGTTTGTCGTATTTGGCGTGTTTGGAACAACAGGAGCGCGGAAACCATTCCGGATCGACATCGTCGTAACAACATCCGGTCAAGGTTCGTTGATAGGTATCCCGCATTTGTGGTTTGATGACGGAAGCCAAGTCGGATCCGGACAAGGCCATGTAGGCGGAATCCGTGTCCATTTCACAGTATTGGAAGTCGGATCGGTCAACGTAGACGTCCAGGAAGTCATAGTAAAACTGGAGCATGCGTAGTTTGGCGTATTGGAGGATGAAATAACCAATCTGTATGGGAAGGTTGATATTCAAGTTTTCCTTTGATTTTTCCACTTCGAAATATTCGTTTTCTTTCAATAAGGTGGTCAATTTCTTGAATTGTGGTTTGTTGACTTCCATCATGACCTTACCTTCGCCCTGTACGTAAGTCACGTTTTGGAATTTCTCTTGGTCCATAATGGTTCCTCCATAAGCGCTGTTCCCTTCCAATTTGGACGTATCAGCAATGATGGCTTTGTCGGGATGCGCGTCTCCTAGTCGTCGGTTGTCGCTGACTTCTTGGACGAAATTCCGGAAACATCGGTGTGGCGTAAATTCGACGACTTGATAGATTTTGGTCACTATCATACCGTGTTCCAAGTACCATTTCAGCAACGGGGTGGCTATCAACATCTGTCGAGCCCGCATCCCACCTACCAGAAGACGACGAGGTTTCTCCGATAACTGGAAACGACGGACGTGATCCTGCATGTGGTCGCCGATGAGTTCGAAGGGGACGTCGGTGGTACAGAAGAGTGGTGACATTTCTTCAAAATACTGGTAGGGAGTCATGGTCGGATGTCGAAAATGAGATGGCCATTCGTCGGGTACCCGGATGTCGCATTCCACCATACCAAAGAGGCTACCTGCGCTGACGCCCTCCAAGATTTCATTCTCGGTGACGGGTCGTTGTGGTGTCGGGGGTTTCCTCGACTCGACGAAGGATTTCAAGTGGGCATCCCGTCTCATGTCGTGTCGGAATTGGCATTCCCATTTCTCGATGACTTGATAACCTTGTCCTTGGATGTTCTTCGTGGTCTTCATCGTTTTATCGTACTTTGCCTGCCGTCCTTCTTGCCATTTCTGGTCCTTGACGCTTTTGGTTAGCCAGCATTGATGTCCGTGCCAGTGACATCCGTGGAACTGGTAAACGGTATTGGTGTTTGAATCAAAACCATCAACGGGGTAAGGGCCGATCTTCTTTTCTTTTCCCATATTTAATTTATGACGGATGCATACTCCCCGTGTCTGGTTCAAGTAGTCCATCCAATCGTACATCATGGTGAATTTGTCCCGCTTCTCTGGCTTAAATCCACCTTCTAGGCGTCGGCGGATAAAGCTCCCGGTTGGCATTTCCTGGTCAATGGACCACAGGTAGAGGGCGTTGGCATCGAACCCCAGGATCTTTCGGCAAGGCTTAGTCAAGTCATTGCGGATGAACGTTTCGCCTACTTCGTGGTGACGGTTGAAGATGATGGATGGTCCTCCCGTTAAGTTGTTCTTAATGGTGAAATAGAGGTCGCTGTTGGCTTCGTCGAACAAGGCAAACGACGCTCCCGCTTGACGTCCCGTGTCGAAGAGCATGCGTCGAGAGAGTCCAGGAACGGAAATGCTGGTTTTGAACAGATCGATGCCACGCTCAAAGTAAAATTTCTGTAGATTTTCCACGGCCTGGACAAAAGGGCCGACGTCTAAATTATTGTACCAGATCAGAAAGTGTTGAAACGTAGACATGCCGTATTCGGACCAGACGTACTGACAAAACTGGTACTCTTCTTCGGAGATGTTGCTGTCTTTCAAGGAGCTGTAGAAGGCGGCATGTGGAGGAAGTTGCGAATACTGGAGCTTTTCTGGACCGTCGAACCACTCGTACGGAAAGAAACCTTTATTTTCGTCGACGTCGAAAGCTTTGAGGAATTTGGAGTAGCTGACGCCAGGTGCTAGGTAAGAAGTAATGTCCAGAAATTTGAACTTGTCGTTGGCCAGACAGGCGTAGCTGTTGTTGCGTTTGACGGTAAATGTTTCGCCGGGACGGTGCATATCCAGAGTTTTGGCCAAGTGTGTCTTGATCAAGTTCATGTCGTACTTGGCCGAGTTGAATGCCAAGACGATGGTTTGGCGACAGTAGGTGTCCAGTTCTTCTTTGAGTTTTTGGTAGACATTTTTTTCTTTCTCCTTCTCTTCGAGTATTTCGTCGTCGTCCAGGAAGGCGTCTAGTTTATAATCATCATCGTCGCCGCCTTCTAGCAAGGCACGCAGGGGGTTGGCGATATCTTTGTCCAACTGATCGAAAGCGTCGGCAAAGTGGAGTTTCGCCAATTCGTAGGTCCTGTCGCCGATTTTGGTCATGTATTCCACCATTTCCGCTACTATTTTTTCGACATCTAGCTCGACTATGCAGTGTGGTTCTGTGTAGTCTGGAACATTGCTGCAAATGGAGACGGAGATGGGGACGTGGCGTTGCGTCCAGGCGAGTTTCTCCGAATTGGATTCTTTGATGGGTTCAAGCATGGCCTCGAAATCGTACACGATGAACCATTTGAAGAATCGTTCTTGTACATGTATGCCCTGTTCTGCCAACTTGTCGAAGATGGTTTTCGGACTGGAATAGAACCCACCCGGAAATCTATAGCTAGTCTGTCCTGAGCATTTGAGTTGATGACGTTTCATGCTGTTGACGTGTTTGAAATGTCGATGGCAGGTGCTGCACTGGTACTTCTGAGTATAGACTGGCAAGTTGGAGATGTACGACAAGTGATGATCGAACTGGTTAAGGTGCATGGTGTCGTTGTAATGGCATCTGGATTTATAGATGGTGAGTGCAACACCGTCGTCCCTCAAATGGAACACGTTGACGTTGACGGAAAAGCAGATTTCAAAATACGCCATCTGGTGTAGAGGAAGTCCCGGGAAGACGGATTTGTCGTAAACGTCCATGTGCTTGTCTTTGGTGAATTGGACCCATCTGTCATATAAAGCTGTGGTGTGAGTCTCCAGCTTGTCTTTAAAGTGTCCCTGGTGGACGGCCAGACATCGAAAAGCGCAGAGATGGTCCTTGTATACCACACTTTTCATGCTTTTATCCAAACCGACGATGGATTTAGAGTTCCTGATGTACTCTGGCAGCTCGATTCCGGCGTGGCCCAAGGGATAGTTCAGGTGGTACAACACGAAACGGACGTTGGTGACCAGGTAAGGTTTCCACTTCGTGTCGGGTCTCTGTCTCAAGATGTAGTCGGTGACGTTGAAACGTTGGAGACGGAGACGTAGACGGTTGAGATCTTTACGCCTGGAGATGTACACGGGTCGCTCGAATAAGGATTCGTTATGAAAAGCTCTGAAGTATCTGTATTCCCCTGTGTCCGTGTGGCGTAATATTAGGCCAAATTCTAAATTCAGACGGAAGGCGTGTCCCTGTCTGTCGTAGATTTGCTCGGCGTGCTCCATTAACTGTGGTTCCGTGAAATCGTTGGTCAGCGGGACGTTATATGTGGAGGAGACGGAACTCTCTTGGTGGTTATCGAGAATCAGGGGAGCGTTGGCCTCGTAGCATTCTTTCAGTCTGCCGTCGTCGTCGACTTCCCATGGAGCTTGACCCTGTTCCCATGGCCGAGCCTGTAGGGCACCGCTTCCGGCTTGATAATGTTCCCGCATCCGGTGGAGGTAGAGCTCACGTCGGTTGGAAAAACGTTCGGACATCGCCGACTTCGGAAGGTCCTGTCGTCTACATCCGGTCTCGAACTGGGTCCAGGTTGGGGTGACTGTCTTGACTGAAAAGAGACAAAAAAAAACTTAAGCACATTATGCCAAATGGGATAACCCGTTATGCCGAAAGTCTAATACGATCGATATTTTTAGCATTCCAATTCAAAAGCCCAGTCTGTTTTTTAGATTATACCGATCCACACCACTGTCCCCAAACCGTGTTTTACAGTGCAAACACACACAAAAGAAAAAAGAAAAAGAAACGAGCGTTCCATGTTCGGGGTCTATACTTTTTTTAAACTATACCGTTCCATACCAATACACCATGTCCGTGTTTTACAGTATGTCTATACACGATAAGTTATGAGAATGCATAGTTTTTATATATATCTTAATAATTGATTTTATTGAAGTTGTAGATGTTTAAACTAGAGTTTCTGTTTTCCTGGAAGCAAACGACACAAAGAAGATGATTTAACTAAAAATGATTGATTAGTAACAACAGGTTTACTTCGTGTGTTATGATGAATGAAATATCAATAACATTGGAGTGAACTCTGTGTATCTTCGTCAACAATTATTATTCGAGTTGTTGTTCTTTCTGTGAGAGTTTTAAAACGAATCGCACGTTGTTGATAATGTACATTTCAAGTATTTGACTAATTTGCTAATGTGATATTAGTTACAAAATGAGAGAGAAGTCTTGTGTGTCATTCGTTTGATATTGAGTGGTCGATCTCTTACCTATCAAACACATACGTGTAATGGATGAATAAAATGAACGCAGATGTTTAAATTTTGTGTTAATATAAATTTACGAATCAATATAGATTTACGTAAAACATATAGTGAATCTATTGCCTTTGTTTTAATTTCGGTTTAAAGAACAGGATAAACATTTAAAAAAGTTTATCAGATAATTATTAATATTACAAGTGTGATCTATGAAATCAAAACAGGGCTAATGTATAAGAATTCTTAATAATCGGCGATTAATTGTTAATTTTTTCGCAGGAGTTTTACATTTGTTTATTAATGTTTCAACTTGTCGATTTTTATCTCTTCCTTAAGTAAAGTTCCATGTCGCCCTAACATAAATTCTTCACTGCACGTGAAAAAGAAGGAAATGATAAGTCTTGAACATGCTATCATCTAAACAAATTCTAATTGAATTTCCTATCCTTATCATATAATTAATTTACCTACTTCAGCAGATCACCCCTATCAAATCACGAACGTATTTGAAGTCATCCTCGAGAGTAAAAGGAAAAATTACCTGTCAAGGTTTTGAGAATAACCAAAGACTTGAAAATAAGTCGGGAGGGGGATGGTATATAAAGAGAACCTCTTTGTTTCTATTTCATTCCCGATTTTTCCATTACAACGTGTCCTCCTCAGCATGGATAATAGTACACCAATGGATCATGACATAGTGAGTTTTGTTTTATATATACCAATAAATTCATATTCTTTTAAGAAATAAAATAAAGTTATCATTCATATTGGAGTAATTAAGATTCTTTATTATATACTGGCGATTATTAAATTTTCCTGATAACTTACAATTGTTTTCCGAAACATTACAGTCAATTAATTGTTGTTATTTTTTTATTTTTGATAGATTTTCCAAGACATTAGACGTCGACGTTGGTCGCGAGGTACCCCCTCGACCATAGCATCTCCTAGTGAACAATCACCTGTAAGTATTCTTTGAAATACTCGTTTAATTTATTTCTTTGTGTGTAATTTAAATGTCGTTACTTTGCTGTTTTCAATAACTTTGTTTTCTCTAGTGATATTTTTATAATTTGGGTTATTACTAATAATTTCTAATTTGAATATTATTTCGATGCGAGAAAGAAAATATATAGTAAATAAATACATACAGTTTTTAAACATTTTTGTACATGTCTGGTTGGTTTTTTCAGACCATTCAATGGGTCGATACGGATATAGACGTTTTATGGAGCGCCTTGTGGGCGCTCCAAAGACGGCGCTCCAAAGGGAGGTAGAAGATCTAAAGAAGAGAATTGACAAACAAAACAAAAAAAATATGTGAGGCCTGAGGTGGTCTACCCCAGGTCTATCAAAAAAAAATACTAAATAAATAGTGAACTTTTCTATTACGGATTTATACTGGATGTATGCCATTAATACCATGGGATTTAAATTTTTACCAGGTTTGTCAGATATTATTCAAACCAGATTCGTGCAAAACTATTCTTTCTTCTTTTTTAACCACCTCCCCGGAATTTTATTTTATTTTTCTGCCAGAAAGCGTATACTTACAAAAAAGATCAGCGAGTTAACAAATATACCTAATTTAAAATGGTATTAACGATTTTACAATTACTTAGATATCTGAAATTAATTAATTGTTTGGCCTGCAATTCGAATCGAAAATATCGCGTATTTTTAATAGAATTCATAATTATATTTATATTATCTTGCTTTACTGTAACAAATAAAACTAACCTTAATTTTTTTTCGGCATTATCACGAATGCTCTTGAAAGAATGAACAAACAATTTCACGGACAGAAATTGCTTAGTTATTATATTTATTTCCATTTGAGTTGAGGCATTCCAAAAAAAAAAATAAAATAAAAAAGATATCTATTTTTTTTTATAACGTGTGGTTCCGTAAGACTTTTTAATTTGAAATTTCGGTTTAAGCTTCTCCATAAAAATAGCAAATTTACAGAATTATCATATTTTCAGAATCTGAGTGTAGAAGTTCCAATTTTAGGGATATCAACATGAATATTCATTTGGGAATAAGCCGTTACTTAGCTTGGACAGAATATACTAATCAAGCGGATTTACTTTCAATCTGTTTTTGAAATAGTTTTCGTAAACTGTATGCTGTAGATTAGTTTAGCTTTAATTGTAGAAATACGGATTGAACAACGTGTGACTAAAATCCCTCCCCCTTCCACTTATCAGATACTTTTGCACGTTTCTGGTCTGATTTGTATCATGACATGAATAAAGGTAATAACAAAATTTCTGAACGAATAAACAACAATTCGAACTCACAATCGCCAAAAACACGTCAAGGTAGATTAAACACTAAGACACTGCAAAGGTAAAACAGAGTGAACTCGGGTGCTCCAAAAGGGTAAACATTTCTCGTCTAATGCACGTACATGAACGTCCAAATCACTTTGATTTTCGAACTCTATGTCACAGTATTTGCACTGAATTTTACACTTGCGACAGTGTGACACATAATTGTCTTTTCTGTTGAAAAGTTTTTGACATTTGTTACACAGAAACTGAGTGGCGTTGTCGTGGACTGAACCTTTGTATCTTTTCAAATCGTATTGTCTGGAGAAGGTTTTCGTACATACTTTGCATCGAAACTCTATCGTGATGAATGAAATTTTTTATCCATTGGTTATGCTTATATACTGTTGTGTAATGTAAAACTTGGTTGATTATCTTGCATTTTAGTCTACGAACGGAAGTTAATGTCCGGTATTAGGCAAGTGATTGATTGTATAAGCATGTAGTGAGGCTAAGTC
>JAOXYH010000005.1:785513-796042 GCA_028566455.1 Botula fusca | reverse complement strand
GGGAATTCGGGATTAACCTTAACGGGATCCGGGATTTGCACTTCAAATTTTTCGGAATCGGGATTGAGAAATTTATTTTTGGGGGAATCGGGGATTTGATCATTATTTTCTCAGGATTCCGGGATCCGATCCCTCCTACCCACCCTCTTTTTAATGAAACATGGAATAGTAGAGTAACAGTTTCCTAAATCGCCATTGTTGGTTATTTGATAATTTCTTGATCTTATATACGATTAATCATATATGAAATTGTTTGACAAAGTCCTCACCAATCTGAAATTTATATTTAAAAAGATAGAAAGGCACAGAAAATCAAATAAACAAAATAAATAAATCGTATTCAGTGTTTTAAAAACTGGCTACAAAAATCACCGTATGCATATATTTTTATTATATTTGCAACGAAAATTGACATTTGAAAATGATGAATTATAGCTTTTATAATGACTTTTCAGTTACAAAAAAACTCTTGTTTCTGCAACAGACATCTCCGATAATTCGATGACAAGGACCACTTGTAGATAATTAAAGCATTGACACTTAATTTAATCACTGTTGGATACACTGTGTTTATGAACTGGCAAATGCCAATTTATCCTAAATTTATTGGATAACATAAGAGGGTTAAATGGTCACGGGGTAAAATTCTTCTTCATTACGGGTTTATTTCATTTTCAGTTGAAATTGACATAGATCTACTAAGGTCAACAGTTGTTCTTGTGAAGTCGTTCATTTAAAAAAATCTGTCTTTTTTTAACTAGAACAAAAAAACCTTTCCTCAAGAAACCATTGATACAAAACAAATAACCTAAAAACAAACAAACTAACAAAAAAACAAAATCAAAGGTAAAAACAAACCCACAATCAGACAATGGTGCAACATTGATGTTGGTGAAATGAATTTGAATGCAATATTTAAATTATCGAACAAAAAAAATTATTTATCCACAAGAATATCTCAATTATTATAATAGGTTTTTGACTTTCAAAATGAATACCTAAGTGAAAAAAACATCTATTCTCCGATATGATACTGAACTGTGAAAAAAAATGTTTAGAAATATTTGAAGTAAATAAAGTTAGCAGTAGTGAAAATATTTATTTTTTTTTACTTTAAGATCTAAGACAACTCGAATGAAAAGAAGAACAAAAGCGTTTTATCATCTAAATTCAACTATATTCACAAATAATTTAATTTTAAATTTCAAAGAATAAACTACATGTATGCCTTTATAAATTGTAATATTCTAAAAGTTGGTAGTATTTTGTTGCAAGCTAAACACCAATGCAATCGATCTTTTTTGCAAAGTTTTTTCCCTACATGTATGTATTGGCAGAGACATATAAAGCATTTTTTTATTATTATTTTATATTTGGTTTATATGTCTCTGGTACTGGGCATTTTCCTTCATTTTTAGTGCATGCACATTTTCTGAACCCAGGCATGCGGTTATTACTTGTAATCTGCATTTACATGTATATGTATTTATTATCAAAGTTTTTCAGTGGAAGCTAAATTACATACATATGTATATTTCACAAGTACCTGTTCTTTATTTGCGCCAAATCATAGCTCATTTCCGCCACATACAAAGAATAAAAGTTTATTAAATACAAAAATATATATATTGTTTTCTGGAATAGTGCACCACCAAACGAAAAAAAAATTCTGGTTGTGACCTGGGACTAGTTTTATTTGTCCAAGTTTTGCCGTAGTGGGCATTCCGACTCCAGATCGCATTCAAACGCAAATCGGATGCTAAATCGGTGTAAAAGTACACAACATAGATATAAATACATGCAGTTCAAATAAACATATATTAGTTTAAAACTTGACTAAACAACGTTTTGCACGTATTCTGCATAAATTCAACATAAGTTCTCTGTTAAAGAATAATTAGTAAATAATGTACGAAATAACATAATTTTGGGAAATAAAAATATGTCAATTTAAGGAAATCGGAAATCATTCATTCCGAAGTATTTCAATGCTTACAGAGAATGACTCTTAGTGTCAGGTCTTACAGTTGCTAGTATGACTTGTCAGGTCTTATAGTTATGACTTGTCAGGTTTTTTTTGGTACTGACAATTTCTTAAATGTTTTGAAACATATCTACTTCTATCAATCAAGTAAAATTGAACAGAAAACTGGATATGAAACTTTATAGATTTTTTATAATTAATCAAATTTTTAGTTGTAAACATGAATTCGCAAAATAATCTTATTTCCTCGTTTCACTGATTATACCTTGAACATATGTAAAGGTATTCAGAATTTGTACAGAAAAAATTGTTGTCAACGTAGAAGCGGAAATTATATTTAAAGTGAAACGTAATGATCAAAGTTCTATATTTTCTTATACAAAAAAGTTTTCTCTCTCTCTTTTCTCCATAACTTTAAAATCTGTTTTGTTTTCAAGTTGTATTACTGAATATATGCGACATTACAAAGGCTTTAATTTCCTTTTTTGCTATTAAAAAATCTTTTAATTATTTTTTGAAACTTATTCACAGACGATGTTTCCCTTCTCGTAAAATATCTCTTGTTCATTTCTCGGTTTGAAATGTTAACGTAAAACAAATGAAAAGAGTTAATTCATTCGCATTATGCAATTTTGCCATTTTATGTATTACAGAAATTAAATTTTGTTATCAAAAACGGAAAAATCGACATGCGTTAGTGTGTTATGCAACATTTGTGTATAAGTTTGTATACAAAATAGACATCATGTCAGATTTCAATGAAAAATATCAATATCATTGATTTCAATGAAAAAAATCAGAGTCACTGAGTTTGGTTTTTGTGGGTGACCGCTGCCGTGAAACATCACGTCTCACAGTGCATATTTATTAATAAAATTAATGAAAAGGAGGGCACATGAATCCCCCAAATCAATGTGTTTATTTAAACATTTGATCTTTAACCATAAAGATACCCCGTCATGATACTATAATGCTAGCTGAGACATAAAAAATTGGCTTTTTGGTCTCCGCCCACTTACAAATGAAATTGAAATGTAAACATTAGCTTGACGTTCTTTATTGGTCGTTAATAGCATCTACCTGTTAGCCACGCCTACTGATGTCCTCATCTAACCTGAAACTCTTTTCAAACTCTGATAACTGAAACAAATTAGTTTTTGCGCCAATTGATTAAAATACTTTCATCTGTACCACGTGATGAAATTTTATCCAACCACAATTTTGAAATAAAAAAATTAGTCTGTAATTGTCACATATCTATGTTAAAAATCTTTGTGCCGGCTCTTCACGGTTTGTTATGATCAGGTGAAATGATCACACTTACCATAAAGTATTAGTTCCACGCTTAAATTTCAACAAGTTAAAATTTCTTGCCATAGTTCCGAGGTAGACTTCGCTTTGAAAAGGAAATCAAAGAAGTTGGGTTTAAAAGATAATTATAATACTGTCAGAAGAAAAAAATAACTTCTCTGAAGAAAACCAGAGATTCCTGGGACGCTACAGTTGGACTTGGTGACAAATGTACCCAAATAAGATGCTCAACAACATGTTCTCGTACCACCTTGCAGCCCTAGGACTGATGCCGGGACTTCACATGGAAGGTAATTATATAAGTTAACAGTAATTACAAGGTGCCGAGCACCTGTCGGAGGTAACGTAGGTAAAATTATTATTCGTCACGGTTTGTCCGTAACCTACGTGATATATTTGCGGAAATACATCTCGTTTAATTTGAAAACTCTCTCCCGTCAGGGTACAAGACGATTTATATGGAAATAAATTTCCTATCAAAACAAAACCTTTATTAGTAAAACAATAAATTATATTATAGATTATCTGTGAAATTAGTCCTTACTTTATTTATAATTGTGAAATTGTCAGGCTGATTTTCACGGCTATCTATTGTAATAATCGTATTTTCCGAAAAATAGTTTCTCTTCTAAAATTCTATATTGAAGGGGTAAGAATTTTAGGATAAAAGGGTTTTTTTGTATAGTTTTATTTCTATTTTATTCATTTATTTTTTAATGTCCGACATTGAATAGATTGTTTTAACTGTATTTTATTTTGTTCAGTATATTTTCGAAACCTTATCTTGATTTCAATTTTGGTGTGAAAGTGTTGTGTTTTAATTTGAAATTTTGAAAGCACAATAAGGTGATATCCTTGTAAAATTGTAACCAGTTGTTTATTTTCACCTTCCGTATTTCAAGACTGTAAGCCAATGTCCTACCGAACACATCTTTGAATACTTTGAAGTTGAGTTTTGGGATGATGAAAGCATTTTGGACCACATGGATTGAGTATTTCGGTCGCTTTGTAACTTCAAAATCTGTACGAAAACCTTACTGAGAATTTGTCGATTAAAATCTAATCAAGAACCACTTCTACATTCTACAATGAAGCAATTCCCTTGACCACGTTTCTTCCACCTGTACGAATCTTTGATGTTGGAACTCCGGTCTTGAGCAGTTCTGTTTAATTGGTCGAGCCTAATTGCTCATCAGATCAGTATAAACTAATTGTAATAGATAAGTCCCGGTAACTGATACCCTGTGATAAACTGACCAGCCAAGTGCCAATTGTTTCTATCATACTTCTCTATGAATAAATTTGCATAAATTAACGTTAAGAAATATTCATGGCCACATCTTACCAAGTTCGTCACACTTGTTAAAAAGTTTTGTAAGTGTGAATGAGTACAAGAGTATGGAGTACTGTCGAATGGAAGCCGAAGCGTTGATGAAAGGTAGGATGTTACGGAAAATTTTAATTTCTACACTTCATTTATTATTTAATGCATAAAATTATATAAGAATGTTGCATGAGAATAATATAAATTCTAGAAAAAAATGTATTTTTATAAGTAAAACTCCTTTTGAGTAATTTATCATTTTTTAACTCAAATTTATAATAGCTTGTATCGTTCTTCTGGTATCAGAGATGGAAAAAAAGTTTTAATATGAGTATTTATTCGCTCTACAGTGTTACAGATATTTTGTCATAAGTAAAATTTAAAGCAAATGTGTTTTTCATCTAAATTAATTCATAATAGAGTGATCTGAAAGAGATGTCAGTGTAATTAGTTCCTTCATTTAAATCCGTAAAATATTAAAATATCCAGATTTATCACTGAATTCTGGGTCTAACATAGACAAATGCTGAATAAAATTGAACTTCTGGAAAGTTTCATCATTTTTTTAACAATTTTTTCCCGAAATGTGGACAATTCTTAATTGAACAAATTTAATCGTAAAAACGATGACCACGTTGTCCTACATGTATGTATATTTCATTCTATTGGCGCATTTGTGAATTCATGTACTGACAAAAATGTTTTTGACAGTACCGCATTTAAATCTATGCGACTTATAAGTTTTCACATACTTAAAATTAGGCTTCAACCTTCATTTTTAGTGGGGTCTTTTATTTTCTATTGATTTATTTTTTTTAATTTTATTTATTATTATTATTTTTTTGTTGTTCTTTATTTTCTTCATGCTCTTGACCAAAACTCTATAATTCACTGTTGAAGGCTGGTTATAAAGTAATCAAATATACATGTATATGGTTGTTTTTTGTCATGGAAGCTAAAACGATTTTAAGTATTAAAGCCGTGTAAAATTGACCATTGGTCAAATTAACTTGTATTTTACACGTGTAACGCATGTTTTTATTTAACTCTGAAGAATTAATTTTGTGCTTACACGTGCTACATTGAAATGAAAAGGGACGAAAACTGATTTGTCGTGTTTAACAGAAAAACCACTTCAGCATGGATTTATTTCCAAGTATGTTTCAAAACCCTATTCAATGAAGAATAAATAAGTAATTTTCTAGGATAATTAAAGGTTGTAGCAGCATTATTAGTCTTCCTTATTCTGAAATTGACTAGGTCCAGCTGTTACGGGGATTATAGGGTACATGTATATAAGACAGAAATTGATCCCAGAAAATGAAGAAATTAACAAGTAGTCTTTGGTAATGATACTGAATTCTCAGCTATAAACGGAATCCATAATGAGGTGGAACATTTTGTTATATCACTAGTTTATGTAAGCGGATTACGTCCCTTTAATCATTTTGTCGTTGCATTCGCTTTGATACTCGGTTAAATCAATCTCGGTATGGATATAAATTTATTTTTTATTAAAATGATTCTTAATAAACACATTTGGTAAAACACCAAAGTATTCAAATTGATTTATAAATCGAATTAAATCTATCAGAAGAACAATTTTCGCATAAACTCAACATCTTTGACAGATTTAACTTAAGCGCGCGCAATATGTTTATACGTGCACATTATATGTATAATTAGCTTCAAAATCTATTGCGTGTACATGTACGTACTTTTCGATTTGAGCAATTCTGTGATTTATTTAAACTTGCAGTATTTTTTAACAAAACTTTACGGTTTATTTATTTATAAGTCTTCTTGATGAACCTATTCGCATGCTTCAGATTTTTAGCACAGATCAGCTTTTCTTCCTGCCAAAATGGCTATTTCGCAAAAATGAAACTAGCTTCAATAATTTTTCCTTTTTTATGGTAAAAAACAGGAATTTCAATGGCAGATCAAACAATGGATGTTGAGGTTTATTAATGATTTTGTTTTCACGGGTTTAAATCTGTTGACAGTTAAAAACCCCTACTTAGAATTTTTTATTAACATACACTACAGATGCTATGTAGCCTTATTTGATTAAGTTTTGTTTTCAACATTTACATTTTTTCTCATATTTAAATGGTGAAACTATTTATTTATTTATTTATTTATAGGACAAGGTCGGGTGAATCAACTTGGAGGAGTCTTTATCAATGGGAGACCCTTGCCAAATCATATACGACTACAAATAATAGAATTAGCCTCGCAGGGAGTCAGACCATGTACCATAAGCCGGCAACTCCGGGTATCCCATGGATGTGTCAGTAAAATTCTTCAACGTTACCAGGAAACCGGGAGTATCCGGCCGGGTGTCATAGGCGGAAGTAAACCCAGGGTAGCGACACCTGAGGTAGAGAAGAAAATTGAACATTACAAGAAAGAGAACCCGGGGATATTCAGTTGGGAGATCCGAGACAGACTGATAAAAGATGGAATCTGCGACAGAAGCACAGTGCCAAGTGTGAGTTCAATCAGTCGTGTACTCCGCAGTAAATTTCACAGAAGTGGATCGGAATCCGAAAGTGATGACAGGAATGGCGAGGATGAAGAGGCAGAAGATAAAGAGGGCGTAAGACAGAATCATAGCATCGACGGCATACTGAGAGATGAAAAGAAAAGTTCAGACGATGGTAAGTGGAAATTATTATTTTTACTATATTTTTATCATTTTGATTGTGTATACAGCAGTATAAGACCGTGCCATATTCTTAAATTGGTTTTTAAAAGTTACATTAAAAATACATATACTTTGAAGTTGTTCCTGAGATTCAGTCCTTTCCCAAGAAGGCAAATACTATTTCATTTTTTTCAAATAAAAGCACCGAGAAAACAGGAAATCAGGTACTAGTAATGCACGTGGTTTACCGTTTACATGAGGAAACGAAATGCTGCAATGAAGAAGTCGCATATTTTTATTTTCAGGAAAAAACTATTTCATTTACCCCCCAAAAATCCTGCTTTATTCTTCACCTAAAATTTGCCGCGTGGCACACTTATAGTTACAACTGTTATTTTATTGTATTTACCCCTTAATGGGAAACGATTGCACACTTCCGAGGGATCGTTCATTTACAAATTCACTTTACGGTAACGACGTTTTACTAATAACACTTAAAACTAAATTGTGCAGTTTACAATTGCAATTCCTCGACGATTTATCCCTGATTAACATAAATTTTCCAATTCATTGAGAAAATCTTTTTATGCAGTCATTTCGTAATGGGAAAGCTATTGCTGCGACCACGCCATTTTTCCGACTTAAAAAGATGTGTTCGGGATAATATCACAGATGATAGCTCGACCCTTGTCATTTTATAATACTTTGCATTTTCTATTACATACCAAATTTGAATGTGATCAGCTTGATGTAATTTTAAGGGCAATATAATTGAAACTGTGTATCAAATCCTTTTCTGACAATTAACAAAACAAAATAAAAACGAAGTAGGTGTTAAAATTTACAATACGGTTTTCGTAATAAATCCTCGCCACTCAAAAGATAAAACAAGCCATTATGGGTCTTTTGGAGCCAACAACGAGGATTTGATAGCCAGGCAATTCAGAATGATCGATTTTAGGTGTAAATAAATCCCATTACAGCCCGAGCAATTTTCCAGAAAACAGAGCCATAGTGTTCGCTTGCGAAATATCTCGTTAGAAAACTAAAAAAAAATATTTTATTAGTTTTCAATTATAGCAATTTTCTTTCCACAAACCGACAGATGAGAATTTTTAATGCATTTATATATGCATACTGCATCTTATAAATGTCTCTGTCGTCAAGAATCTTATTTATATTTCTCATTGAAATTTAGAATTTATCTAATGACTTTGAAATGGCGATTTCATTGCCGTTAAAAATAGATATAGTTTCCACCTCAATTTATTCATTTAAAAAATAGCTATACAGAATTTTGATAAAGAATTTTGTTCACTTCTTAATGAGTTAATAGAATGTTCTGTTTAAATTTGGTCATACCTGAAGTCAAATTAAACAAAAACAATTATCTTGAAATAAATTTTATTTTATATATTTCTCTGTTAATATTTATTATTGTTGATTTTATTGTGCGTTTTTTTTGTATACCGTCGATGTTTTACCACTTATTTAGGGGTAGAACTGAGAACTTGTTTCACCCCGTCACATTTTTATGTATATCCCAAGCCAGGACCCCGTATTTCAGTGGTTGTTTCTTGTCTCCTATTTGTTTATTCATAAACTTTGAATTTGGTGTTAACTCTAGATTTTCGGTTAGTGACACTTTTTTATCGGGACCATTTATAACTTGCTACATGGTACGACCTATAAGTCATCACTGAATACATGCATACAGCGACCTGCAAATGGTGTTATTTTTCTTATATCATTTTTGGGATGGTATGGGATGGTGTTCCATTGATAGTGACCCCGTATTCCTTCATAATAATGTTTTTGAAAAAGTGAATAAAAAGATCTGAAGACCACAAGAAAACTGAATCGACTATATATTGCAAAATTAGATTGGTGTTTCACTAAGTGAGCAAAATTGCAGCTTTACGTTGGCGAGAACAAGTCATGATTTCCTATTAAATTATATGCTTCTGCTTTGTACCAGAGCAAGACATTTAACTTGATTTGATTGCAATGTATCTCGCATTAACGGTGAGTATGTGGTCCATTATACCACCAAGCTGTTTTTTTTTTCGAAAGGAAAGGTAGATACAAAATAATATCAACCAACTGGCACATAGGTTACTTTCATGTATGTCGAAAAAATGTATGTTCTACGCAAATCAGTCGGTAAGAATTCGTTGCACAATGGCGATATATTATTAATTGACATCAAAAACCTTTAAAAAAGGCTTGTTCTTCACAAATCAATTTTCAGAGAGGAAACCCAAATTGAAAACAAGCTGGGTTTTTAATCAATTTTACATTCACTTTAAATGAACCACAGTTTCCTTACTAATTCAGTTTACGCTATTTAAACTGGAACCAAGGGACAATACCGTAAAATCGAGACCGTATGACGTCATGGGAGGGGAGGTAATTAAAGCGACTAATTGTTCAACACCCATCTGCATTCCGCCTGGTTTTACACGAAGCTTAAAACCGATTTTCATAGTTCAATAATTATAAATTGTTTTCAATTAACTAATGGCAGGGAAATTGGAAATTTAAACAAATTTGATTTAACAGACGATCAGCGGAAAGAACGAACACTAGAAATTAATTACGTCAGAAAAACTACTTTCAGATTTATTGAACAACTGTAAAAAATATAGAAAATAATTACAGATCTAGAGAAACTGATATTTTTTCGATAGAACAAAATTACGTTCGCCCGAAAGAAAACGTTTGTGCGAATATCTTCTGGTCAGAATAAGAAAATATGCAAAAAAAAAAAAAATAAATAAATAAATAAAATAATAATAATAAATGCACACGTAAGCAGATTTTTTTCATGAGATCATTGTAGTTTTCTTTATTGTAATATTTTCACAAAACTGCGTTGAAAGTCTCTTTGATTTTGATACAATTAGTCCATTGATCATTTATCAAAACTTTAGATAAGCTGACTATACATTTTAATGCAGAAAACGTGGTTGTTCCGTTATGTTTGTCTCTTACATAATGTGCGGAAGTTAATTGTCAAAAGATCCAAAGCCTTATTAAACACCAATGTGTGGTCAGTGGAACCTAATGCTGTTCTTAACTTTGATGTTTTCTATGTACAATAGTCTGAATGGTACGTATCTCATTGGCGATCAAAGGGTAGCCAGGTTTGTGAACGTTCCCAGTTGGGAACTGATGATTACATGTAAAAATTACTCTAATGAATTACTACAATCAGGTTCCAGAATCGTTCTTAGTGGAAGCATGGAGGTATAATAGTG
>JAOXYH010000005.1:734318-752525 GCA_028566455.1 Botula fusca | reverse complement strand
AACACGAACCCCACCAAAAACCGGAGGTGAACTAAAATTTGAAAACAATCTATGCAGAGCTTTATTTTCCTCATGCAAAGCTCTGTCAGCAGATTGTTTTGGCATATACAGTTTGGTCTATTTTGCAGATACTTGCTTTACAGGTTTGTAGTAACAGTATTGGTCTTCCAAAGTTTTGAACCCTATGTTCGCAGACGAGTTATAAATTAATTAACGAAATTTACACATCCGATGCACGGAAATCACTTTTGTTACTCGATACGTCAGGGAATGCACATTTTACATGACGATTAACTCGGCGAGTGATTCTGGAAAGCGAGGACGCTTACCCTACCGCACATCTCGTTTATGCTCCCTTTTTAGGTTTCATTTGGAGTTAAGTTTTGTATGGTGATATATTTTCGGTTTTGAGTGTTCCATGTGATGTTTACCTTTCCTTTCATGGCTCTGTTTTTGCTCAGAAAGCATATGTATTTTCTTCGTGTTCAATTTTTTGAGCACATGACGTGGAAAATGATTCTAACGTATCGACCCTCCTACGGAGGTGACACATTTACTGACTAGCAAGGCCAAAATCTCAACCACAATTCTTTTCTTGACAAGTGACGGAATATGTATTTCAACTGAACTTAATCATTTGAAAATATGGATGATATCCATATGACTTGAGTCGATACATCAGCTAAAATGTACAATAACTCGTCAGAATTTAAAATCATGCAATCAGTTATACCGTTGTCATTCAGATACTGAAGCAAAACTCGTTAATATGAGTTTATCATGTAGCTACATACAAGATAGTTCGGTATGGAGTTCTCTTACAAACAACGGGGAGGTTAGTACAGTTTCTTATTTTGTCCTTTTAAAGAAGCATACAATTTTTTTTTCAGTCAAACTTAGTATACAGCAGTAGAAAAGCGTATTCCAGCGTACAAATGAATTGTGTGTCAATGTTGGTAACAGTTATGGTCTTCCAAGGTTTTGGTCCCTAGCATTAATATGCGATATGCGCACATCCTATGCATTAAAATCAGTATACAATGTATGATATTTTTTAAAACATTCACCAAATTTTACTGTTAATATGAATCGTTAGTAAGAAAATTCAACTGCACTTGAAAAAGGTGTTTTTCAACCAGAATTTTATGGGAATGTAGTTTACAAAGCTCATAAATTTAAAAAAAGCGCCTTTTCGGTCTCGTCAAACCATTGAACCGACTTATTAGCAAGGGATACAGTTTCAGCGATGTGATCAAATCACTTAATCGAGTATTTTTGGCACCAATATACCTTATAGACTCATTAAAGAAAGCTGAACTCATTTAGCCTGATATGTTACTTTTTCCAGTGTTTTGGTCTTGGACAACTTCTAGCAATGTCCTCTTAGTTTATGATGTTTCTATACTAAATTTCGTGATAGCTGGAAATAAGATTGGCAAGCTTGAAAATTCAATCTTTCTGTTATGCTACATGAGCTTTCTTTATCTGCGAGCACTAACATGGTGATCCTTTCTTTGTTTCTACGCATTGGTCACCATGGGATATGGAAGTATCTCAGATCGACTTTTATCGTGTG
Source organism: Botula fusca (assembly GCA_028566455.1). NCBI lineage: Eukaryota > Metazoa > Mollusca > Bivalvia > Mytilida > Modiolidae > Botula > Botula fusca. Next base: position 750,949 of record JAOXYH010000005.1, on the reverse strand, counting down.
TTTTTATGAGTTTATATTTTTTCTTGACCATATAAAAAGGAGAGGGTTAGAGCACCACAAAACTAGTTTATGCCAGCCGCATTTTATGCTCCTGTCCAAAGACAGGAACGTATGATGTCCTTATTTATTCCTTTTTAGTAAAATTGACTTGTTTATATTCTAACATGATATTGTACTACTCATAAGTGACTCTGGGGCAATTCACAACTTCCAGAGCCTGGTGTGACTTTCCATGATTGAAGACCATTTCGCAAGTGCTGCATGTTTTGCCGTGTTTGCGACACCACTCTATATCCGTTTTTTCCTTCACATTTGTTAGTACTTGTCCAGTTTAAACATACATTTTTTTCTAACCCATAAGATCAGTTTAACCTAGCCGTGTTTCGTGCTTATACCAGTCAGGGTTCCCTTGCTATTTTTTTTCTTTCTACACGTATGTGACGTCCTTTCTCGTGCTAAGTGGATTATGCTACTTTCTTTTTAGTTTGTCATTGTTCACATGCATTGTCGTTCCATTTGGTTATTTACATGTAGCTGAAGGAGGCCAATATAAAGAGTAGCCCAGCTGTCACAACTGTGAAATTACTCATTAAATATACACTAATTCTGGTCCAAATCAAATAAGGCTGAACTTCTGGTCCGTAGATGAATCGTTTATCATATCTGGTCCGTTAAAGAATAAGATTATAAAAATGTACACAGGTAAATGTGCCACGCATGAAAACATGCGAAAAACATATGAAATTCTTGCTTATTTTACGCATGTATTGAAGACGAATCGAGCTATGTATGAAAATCGTGCGATTTTTCCGCATGAAATGCATTCGATTTTCGCACGTAAATCGTGCGTACTGGTTCAACACTTTAGAAAAAGCATTAAACATTCATACTGTCTTTCATTTTCAGGGGTTTAAAACATTGTTTTCAATTTTTATGTGTTTTACTAACAAATGTTTTTTTTCGCACGAAATTCGGGCAAAATACGTGACTAAATTTACATGAAAAACATTTTATGCGAATATCGCATAAATTATTTGTTATGTGATTTTCATGCGAAAAATTTCGTATCATTTTCGCACGATATTTTTATGAAAAGTTTTCATGCGTGGCACATTTGCCTGTGTATGTGTAAGAAGTAAAGTGGAACAACAGCGCAGGTCAGCAGCTACAATCGATACAGAACGAAGCATCATCCACCATAACAAACCCAAACAAAAACACAAAAACGATACAGTCAGGATATTCTCACTAAACGGGATGGGATTAAACAGTTAATCTCGTTAGTTTATTTCAGTAATCTGGCATATAAACCTAAGGGTGTATTGATCCTGTATCGCTCACCTGGTATTCCTGGCCCTTTCAAAGAGTGCAACAAATTTGGAGCTTAAACGAAGCGATATGTAGTATTTAGGCAATAGGTGGTTTGCCAATACATTCTCATTCCAGACGCGACTCTAAAATTACACTGTTATTGCAAATAGTTCCCTGTCAATATAGACTTAATAAAAAACAAATTTTATCTGTAATTTTCTTATAATACTGAAAAGTTTTAAGAACGCTGTAACCACTAGTAAATTTTGTGCATAAATTAAAATTACCATGCAACTCTTCACAAAAATTACGAGCATTTGAGTAGTATAATTTTTCTTCTTTCCATTAAATTTGTAGAAAAAAGAACCTTTTGGTCATTAAAGTGAGTGGTCTGCTGGATACACTCTGAAAAGGGGGGGGGGGCGGCAAAATATAGACCGCTGTGGCTTATTTGGTTCAAGTGGTCCAGTGGTTTCAGCCAAGACTTCTGTAAAGTTTGTCTTGCTGATCATTTTTGCTTCGTACAAAATCTCTGCATCTGTTGTTGTTTTCAGGATATACTAGCCAAAAACAGTAAAAATCGTCAAATATTATAACAAAACGCTCGTATTAGGAGTCAACGGACGATTACGGGGTAACGTAGACTTTTGTAGAGTTTGACTTGCTGACAGTTTTGCTTTTTCAAGTTTCTCTCAGTTATACGCAAAACATAGCAAACTCGTCAAATTGTATGTTTCATGGCCAAAACCTCATGTAAGGATTAGTCTGCCGATTTCTGTGTAATGGAGACTTTTGTAGAGCTTGACTGGCCCATGATTTTGCTTTACAGTTTTGGTCCCTAGCATCGCTGACGAGTAATTAATTTACGAAATGTGCACATCCGATGCATCAAAATCGGTATGAAATGTATCACACTTTGTTTTTCTCTCCATCTCTTATTGTTTTCAAAACTTTTTGTCAAAAACAGCAAGTCGTCAAAAGATGCGTTTCATGGGGCATAACTCATGTAAGGAGTCATCTGACGTTTTTTGTGTAACGAACACTTCTATAGCGATTGACTTGCTGATCATTTTTGCTGTGTACAGTTTCTCTCTATCTGTTATTGCGTTGGAGATATTAAGGAAAATAATCGTTTTATTCCTATATTCTATTTATAACAGTGACCATGTCGGCTGATAAGCGGGGTCATTGGTTAAAAGTTTGAAAGTAGACACTCTAAGGATGTGTTAGGTCGAATTTGGTTTATATTTGATCTTTGGTAGCTAAAAACGCATCATAAAGCCAACTTAAGTGTAATTATAGCTTATTGAAAATGCTGAAGTTTGTGTTGTCGTACTGGCACCAAGTCCTTGTCTTGTCATTAAAACAAAGCGTGATATATTTCATACCGATTTTAGTGCATCGGATTTTGTACACATTTCGTAAATAAATTACTTGTCAGCTATACTAGGGATCAATCCTTCGGAAGACCACAACTGTTATCAAAAATTTGTACAAGTATGCCTATGCTAAAATTACTGAAATGGGAAGCCAAAACCATCTACGGACAGAGCTTTGCACGAGACAGATAACTCCATGGTTTTATAAATTTTAGGAAATTCATACAATAAAATTTAAAATTTCATTTCGGGCTAGTACTGAAGTACTAGTTACTGAGCTGGTGATACCCTTGGGACTTATAGTCTACCAACGGTGGCATCGACTCTGTGGTAGTAAAACCAAGTATGATACATTTCATAGTGATTTTAGTGCATCGGTAGTTGTGCATATTTCGTAAATTAATTACGCGTCAGCGATGCTAGGGACAAAACTTTGGTGCACATTTCGTAATTGCTAGTGACTAAAACTTCGAAAGACCACAACTGTTATCAAAAATTTGTGAAAGAATTCGAACCTTTTACCGTCCCCTCTATATAGGAAGTGAATATGCATCTCCAGTGTATTTTACTTACTTATCTTAAATCACGATTAGGGGTCTGGATTGTTCAGTGATCTAGGTGGCTGGTTCCCGTCACCTGTACGGCAGGTGCCCTCTTGTATAATTAGGACAAAGGCAATCTTGTCAAATCCGATGCTAGTGGTTCTCTTGAACAAGTCAAAACCTGCTTGAGAGACTCTTTTCTATCAAGCAAAAACCTGTGTTATGAGACAATTTATACAGCGGACGTAACGTTCAACGTTGATGGATTCATTTGTAATGGTTCACATGGTTCAATCATTCGTGGGTTATGGTACAGGAGTCAATCGGGAATGTGTATCATTCACAATTCATCCCCTTTTATAATTGGATAGTCATTCCAATTTTTATATTAAATTGCTTCAAGATCGATTGCCTTTTTATTTATGGTTTAATTATTTTTATTTGGTTTTATTAATGAAAATAAACTAAAGCATTCGCTATTGCCCATCATTTACGAAGAATGGTTCAATGTGTCATAGTGTACCGTTCAAAAGGTCATGGTCACTGACATGGGGGTAATGCTGAACGATATAAGGGCTGTATAAACTAAACATAAATAGAAAAAGACCACTTTATTGCTCTGTCCTAAGTAGTGTCCTATAACGGGTTTAACTAAATTTGAAAGATGGACGTGTGGTTCATGACCATTCAATGAATCTGATTTCAATTTGTGTTCAACTGGGAATTATTTGACATTCCAAATGTGACCTGACACCAACACTTCATTCAAAGTTCTCTACAGTAAAGTTATTAAGTTATTACTATTAAGTATTGGTATTTGTTGTTATTTGGTGTTACAATATACATTTACTGCCTTCTTTTTATTTATTTATTTAGATTTATTAATTTTATTATTTCCGCTATTCATGGTGCATGATTTATTGGGGAATGGGCATTTTCCATCGTTCTTTCTGATTGGTTAGTTGTTTATTTTTTTAATTATTGCTCAGTTTCATTTATTTATTGACTTATTTATATTTTATAAATGAAAACAAAATTCCTCAAAATGAAGAATGATTCATTTCGTCATAGTGTACCCTTCAAAAGGTAATTATGTATAAGCGTCATGTGGGGCCTCATCATGGGCGTATCGCTACACGTTACAAGCGCTTTATAAACTAAACATGAACTTAAAAGGTGTCTTAAGCAGGATTAATAGACTTATCGTTCATTACTATTCAATAAATAGGATTTTAATTTGTGTTGAATTGGAAATTGTTTGGAAGTCCAAATGTGACCAGACATCAAGTCTTCATTCCAAGCTCTCTATAGTTAGTCCTATAAGTTTGCTGTAAAGTATTGATACTATTATTATTTGATCTCGCAATATTTATCTGCCTTCTTTATAATTGTTACTTATTATTTATTCCTTTATTTTTACTTAATGCTATTATGCATTTCTATTATTTCAAATTTTATTTATTCGTTTTTTTGCGGCATACACGTCTTGCGTTTATAAGTCAGTTGACATCGATATGTTATCAATTTAGTATTCCAAATGTTAAGATTGCCTTGCTGTTTTCATATTCCTTTTACCTCAGCAGATTTCTAAAAGCATAAAACAAGAAATATGAAAAACGCATTGAAATTATGACAACTTATTTTTTTTAAGAAAAAATAACAAAAAAATGCATGAAATAACTTTACTTAACTTTACTTTACTTTATTGAAAATACTTTTAACCCATTTGGGTTGTAGTATACAGTAGAATATACAGTACGATACATCAAACACAAACATACATATAAATGAAATGAAAACAGTTAAAGATCTCCCTTCCTCAGTTCTAATGACTGTTTGATAAAAGAAACCACTGTCTTAATTTCACTTGGTGTTGATGGATTTAGTATTAAAGATAATTTTTTTGATGAACTACATGATCAGACACCCTGAATTTGGTTAAAATTTTTCTTATTTCTTTATTTGGATGAGATAAATAGTATTCCATATTGTAGTCATTTACTTTCATGAATTTATATAAAAAATTCTTATTACTTTCATTTAAATTATCTGTTTTATTAAAAATTAAGTTTTTGTAATAATTTATTACCTTATTCTTGATTTGTGGTTTTAGTTTTATTGTATCTTTTAAAGTTTTGCATCGAAATAACTTTTTATTTTGTATTGGCGTGTTGTATGATAAGGGGAGATAAACTATTTATTCTCAGTATTTAAGTCTACAATTAGTAATCCCCCTTACATTGACATTTTTCATCTTGTTGACAATCGACAGCAAAGGGACTTGTATTTTGCAAACTCGCTAACATGTTTATTACTCAACAATTTTTTGACAGCAAAAAAAAACTATATTCTATGAACAAAATGTCATGGTACTCGGCCTCAGTCACAAAGTTGCTAAATGGATTTTTAATATCAAACACTGCGACAGTCTCTCGTAAAAAAGTATAAAAGAAGGCAAACCTGTCGCAAATCTTTTCCAGAAATCTAACTTTGGTTTAGAGAAATATCTTACTCTAATAAAAAAACAATAATTAAAAAAAATCAGTCTGTACATAGACTTTATATAGGAACAGGTCGTATAAAACATACCTAGAAATGAAAGGCTATGCAAAACTTGATTGCTCAGCTAATAAGATACAAGACAAGGTACATTTTAATCAAATGTGACAACCTCAATAACAAGAGTGAAGATTCAATTTATTTCATCTAAAATGACAAAATTCTAATCAGAAACTATTTGATATGCTAACTTGCGAAGATCAGAAATTCCTGTACTCTTACATGAAACCATACCCAAATTACTGCTAAACTAATCAAACGTTATCATTTCATTTATGTGTATGTTTGTGTTCCATACATTCCTGTACTGTATACTACAACCCAAATGGGTTAAAGTATTTTCAATAAAGAATAAAGTTATGTACATTGTTTGCCCCTTGAGGGCCCAGAATTGTTATACACGGACTTGTGTTTATACTTTGAACCGCTTTCTTCAATATATGTTGTGGGCTCAGGTTTCGGTAAAAATATTGATTTTGAATTATCATGGTTAATTTGTGATCGTAAGATGGTGATACGGCCTTTATTTCTGTAAAGTTGTCAACTTTGGGAGATTCTAATTTTTAATGAAAAAATATTTATTCCTGTTATTAAGACATTGCTAAACCACAAGTTAGGAGGGCAATTTTACCTGGAAAACTGCAATTATTCACGTTTACATTGGCGAGGAATTTGATCACTAAAGTACGTTTTTATTGATTTCTTTGTACTGTAAATAACCTACAAGAGCATGCGCACTTGAAACAATTTCATTCATGACGCATGTAAACATTCATTGACCGATTTTAATTCGGGCAATGTCTATTACAAAAGCTAGGATCGTTGAGCAAACAAAATCCGCTTAACGTGCCCAGATATGTCAACAAATTCCTAATACATGTTCACAACAAAGTATACCAATCAAAAATTATACACTCCTTTTTTATCTTTTTGTTTACAATTTTTTTAAACAACTTCAATGAAAAGACTGGTGAATTTCAATTGAAAATATTACATTTAATACTACACGTTTGCCTGACCTAAAGGATACATTAAATATTCTTAAACAAAAGAAATAGACCGCATTTTATTTTTAGAACTTGGTCAATGTGGGTCAATGTCTTTCACATGGTTGTGTTGACAATTTCAAGGTCTTGACGTCAGAAGTATTAATCTCAAAACTTGACCACGCCTACTGAATAGAAAACATTTAATTTGCTTGTTTCGCTCATAAAAATATATTATTTTAAGTAAGTTGAGAACATACAATCGCCTCATAATATAATTAGAAATGTACAGGGTTTCTTGAATAGAAAATTACAACTTTCATGGACGAATTTTTGGCTTAGAGATTATATTTTATGCAAATTTGTTCGACTATTCAAGGAAGTAGAGAAGTCAAGGTTGACTAAGGTCACGACGTGAATGGGGCAAGTGCACTTTGTCGAGAGAAAAGGATATACGCTGTAGTATATTGGAAAGCTCTTCAGTACGAATCGAACATCTGATGTGATAAGTAGTGTCAATAAAAGAAGCATCTAAATAATTTCTGTATTGTTGAACTTGGAAACATTATAAAGTGATCATTTGTTTTGGATTTCCACTTTTTAATTAATTGGTGAGTCATTTGCAAATTAATATTCTTTCTTTGTTTTTATTTATTTATTTTATTTTAACTTGTATATTTACTGATGTATGTGATTTTTTATCGTTTTTATTTCATTACTTTCTTTTTCAGTTTATATTAAAATACTGAAAATATGACACTATTTAAATTTGTTTGCGTTTGCTTGTTTGTGTGTGCGTGCGTAAACTTATATTTATTTTTTTTCATATGTGGATTGCAATTTTCATTGTACTTGAGGTAATTGGGAATTTTACTTGATAGATATATATTAATTGATGATAGACGAAGTTTTAAATTTGATCTTTGTGTGATTGTAGTAAAACTTAAACTTGTCTTAAATTTTCAATTGAGGTGCCTATACTCAAAAATAATGGTTATAATAGTGGCGTGTTAATGATTCCTGAAATGTTTTTATGCTAATTATCTACGGCATAAAGTAGAATATAAAGTAATTATTTTATTAGCGTTTTCCATTAAAAATGTGTAAATATCGGCCACCTCTGTTCATGCGGAACATATTTTGGGGGTATTTTTTATATGTAAAAATGGTTAAGCTTAGATGAAAATTGAACATGTCATTAACCGATATTTTTATACTTTATGCGCTGTCATTGAATGGGGATAGTAGAAAGGAAAAAGTCAGTGAGATGGAAAGTTCTACGAGATATTTTTTCCCTGTCTGAAAACTTTTATAAATAGCACAGTTCAATCAAACTTTCCCAAAATAGCGTAATCTCGTCTTTATTGATTGCGCAATTTTACAGACATGGTTCAATATCAGTTTGGCAAAGGTCGACGGAACTTTTTCAATAAATGAGCTGTTTGGCGTAGAATTATTTATTGATTGATTGGGGACTCAGCAACCGTATTCTTTGTCCTGAAATACTCTTGTCCTTGGATGGAATGTGGCTTCCCATTGGTCTGTCGTTTCTAAATATATTGTACGACAACTAGCGCGTGCGGAAATTAGACGATAGTCATACGACAGATGTTGATTCAAAATTGATCACGAAAGTACACAAGGGTGAAAGTTTTTCTCGCAGGCGTTGAAGAATTAATTAGTCGTTCACCAAGCAACATCATCTGTGCGAAGTTCGCCTTGTGTTATAGTTATCCAATCGCCGGAATGCACTCGCAAAAGAATCACTCGGCTTAAAACATATTTAGATCAGTGGGTCAAAGTCGTAACTCAATCGTTACTAGGTCATAAACCTTAGTTATTGTAACAAAAATGCCACGTAAGTCTGTGAATATGTTTAAACTGATTATCTTCCAACTTATGAATATTAAATATAGTACATAGTAGGAAAAGTCTCTGATTGTTTTAGATGTAATTTTTTTTTCTTTGTTAAGTCATATTGCTACTCTTTGTATTATTGTTAATCTTTAATATTTTCAGGAAAACGTTCAGTGATGGATGACGTTCATCTAGATAGAGGCTCGGTGTGTGCCTGTCGTCCTGTGTCTTATGATGATCCAAGTCGGTTACATAACCTACTGACCAGCCAGGAGCATAATTCATATGGGAGATACAATCATATAAACAGTGCACCAATGATGATTCCAAGACGGATAAACACTAATAATTTTATACCGTCAGAGTGTGACCAAAAACAGTCAAATACATTACAGAGCGTTCTGATGGGCGATATTCCAGCTGCCTATTCTCACCTTACATCTCATAGGCTATCACCATACTCCACCTCACCAGTCCAGCGACATTCACCGAAACTCAAAGTTCCTTCTCATTTTAATAATTATTCCATTCATCGAACGAGTCCAGTGTCTCCACATGAGCAGTCACGTGGTATGTCGCCGTGCCGATCTCCGTATTCGTCCTCTCCACGAATTGCATCGTCGTCGCCAAGAATGACCTCACCGTTGCAAGCCATGTCACCACCTCACTCTATTTCATCGCCGAATATTCCTCTAGGTAGTCCACAATCCATTTCATCTAGTTTTGAATTACCAAGATACAGCGGGTTTTCGATGTCGCCATTGCCGCCATCGCCGTTTTCTGATAGTTCTTTCCAAGACGAACCTATGGATCTCTCCAGAAGGACTAAATCAAAAGACTCTGATCTGAATGGCGATGAATCGTCAAAAATTAAGAACGGTGACGTCTCTATGCTTAGAAAACTCTTGTCTATAGGCAAATCTTTAAGCTCTCGGGGAACTCATAGTGACAGCGATGCTGACGAGTCGGACTCAGATTCCAGCAAGCCCATAGTAAATATAACAGGAAATACTCGAGTGACTTTAGCTAAGAAAAACTTGTTACCGGTTGGCTCACGGGTATCAGACTGGTTAGTGAAAATAGTACAATTTGTCAAATCTATTCCAGAATTCCATTCTTTATCTCACAACGACAAAATTACATTGATTCTTAATGCTTGGACTAAAATCATGCTTCTCTACATGGCCGAAAACAATTTCCAGTTTGTTGTGACACCAGCTCATTCCGGAAGTGATGACGGAGAGTCGCAGGCGACGCCGTCTCCAGAGGAACCTACGATGAAATCGGTAGAGACGATACAGACGTTTATCAAGAAGTTCCAAGCAATGACGCTTGATCAGAAAGAATATGCATTCCTTAGAATGGCTGTCCTGTTCAACAGTGGTAAGTTGATATTTCCTTCAATTTCCGGAATCTCAATTAATTTCTTATTTATCATAATCGTTGCTTGTTTAGTACAAATTAAAAGTTAAAAAGAAGCATTCAATAAGTCCATGAAAAAAAAGTTTATGAAATAGATTGATTGTTGTTTATTTTTATTTGATTATTTATTTTTTGTTGAACTTTATATAAACTGCCGTATTCTGCATTGCTATTCTCACATACGACCTTGAATTATCGACTTTCAATGACAAACCCGGCCCTAATGAGACCGTACATTTTGTCTGACCTTACCGAGTGTCATTTGGCGAACATAAGGTTGATGGTTGAACAAAGACGTAGAGACGAACAAAGAGCAAATGCCTTGGGGCAGGTGCTTCGTTTACTATCGGGTCACGGAAAGCTGGTCCGGTTATCGACCTTGTATAATAGATTTAGGGTCATTACTTGGCTTTGTAATTGCTGCACTGGCCAGGTCAAAGGTCTAATTCAGTGCACATCATTGGAAAGTTCAGACGGGGAAATGAAAGGAGAAGTAATCATTCGCATTAGTTCTTTTTTATAGAACGCGTGTGGGTTTGAGTTGTATGCAGTTGAAAACTATTTTTAAAAATTTGATGCAATAAATAGATTTTTTATTATTCATTCACCGGAATCATCACAGGATGTGGCCGACTTTTTTTAACTTACAAGTACACACCAAACGTGACTCACATATAAAACATATTTCATTACAAAACGCCCTTCAGATTGACATGAATTATTTTTGTCCTTGACGACCACCTTACTTTATAAGGCGATAACATTGAATTATAGGTCAAATTCTAAAAGTACGCCCTTGGACGCATTCTCTTTTTTAATCGTATTTGAAAATTTGCCAATATATGAACTATTTTTGTCGATATTCAAGGTGTGAAGGTTTACGATTCAAGTATACGCTTAACTGCACGTTTCAAAAGAAATATTAAATTAACCTTGAAGAACTGAAATGAAATCTCAACAATTTGTGTCAAATGTAATTCAATACATACTTTTTTGTCTACCTTTGGGGTTTTAAATCTGTTTACGTCTTAAAGACGTCATCCAAATATTCATGAAAACATCAAGGTGCGATGTTTTATTATTTCATTAAAATGATTTTGTACTTTATGAATAAAATATCCTGAAAATCTTGTACCACAACGTTTATCTGAAGGGTAACTGATAAGATGAAATTATCAATTATCCGAAATGCACTCAGATTGACCTGTCCACCTAGGATTGACCAGACGTATTTCGCATAAAATATTCTGGCCAGTTCACGTTACGCCAATTGGCATGTTGCCATACATCCTCGAGATGACCCGATGTGGACGTTGACCTTACAAGACTTTGTTGTGTTTACCTATTATATTTATTTTAAAAATTATTATTATATTTTTCAGGATATGCCGGACTAGAGAGACCAAGTGACGTAGAGCAGATTAACTCTTTAGTTCAACGTATGCTGCAAGAGCACGTGCGAGTCTCGAGACCAAATGATCTTATGCATTATTCCAAACTTCTACTGTGTCTGCCTTCTTTGTATGGAATTAACTGTAAAATGATTGAAAATTTATTTTGTAAACATATCAATGGGAACATGGACATTGACGTTCTTTTGAAAGAGATGCTGCAAAATTTGTGAGAATAATGTGCATTATTTATTTTTAAGGTGCTGTGCGCCATTTTAGTTGCCAATATATTGCCTCATTCCATTCATCGTGAGAAATCCCTCCATTGCTGGGAGTGGCTAGATGTACTTTTATATCTGTGAATAATTGTTCAAATTTTTACTGTATGAAAATGGGAACTTTTCATTGTTCTGAAATAATATGAAGACGGCTGATTTCAATTTCTTCTTTCTTCCTTTTTATGTATGGGGTATTTATGTATGCCTGAAATTGTCACTCCCTGTCAATTCATTAAATATGTCATTTTATATTTATTTAAATTGATGACAAAATGTACCGGTTATTAGAATTATTGAATGAGGACATGTTTGTATGTATGCCAAAAATGTAAGGTCTGTAGAAAAATAAAATAACGTTAAAAACCCTTGAATTTCTGTTTTAGAGCAACGAAATTATTCATCTACTACATTGAATTGATCTCTTAAGTCATTCAGCGAAAACAAGTGTGTTGTTAAAAAGTATACAGTGATGAAGTCTAGCTGATTGTGAGAATTTGAATGAGTTGCTTTTTGTAAAAATGTTGTGTATTATATATTTTGTCTATTTATTTATTTTGATGCAAAAATAAAAAAGAAGTGTCAACTGAAATTATGTATTTTATATTTCCAGCACCGTTTTCAGTCTAATGGCAAATCTAATACAAAGTAGAAGAAAAACGCAAAACAAAATCAGCAAGCAACAAAAAAAAAGGCCAAAAAAAATTTAAAAAAAATAAAATAGAAAAAAAGAAACCGACAAAAAACAAAAGTACCAAAACAAAAAAAAACAAAAAAAAAACCGGAAAAATATGAACAAACAAAAAACAAAACAGAAAACCAAAACAGTGATGCTTTTTTCAAATAAAAATGACTTTAGCAGAAAAAAAAATCGTACACAAAGACCCTGGAGCATACTAAAAATCGGTCTATAAACAACTTGACCTTGGACATCAGTTGAATATATTGACGAAATTTATGTATAATATATTAAATCTTGTTTCAATATAGAAAGTACATGTAGGCGGTAAAAATAACTGGTTGTGACTGCCTCTGGTCGCCCACGAATATTTGCCAAAATTGTTTATATGTTTGTATAAGCAAAGGTCAAAAATGTACAGTCACCTGATGTTTACACATTTTCTTTTTTATGAACAGATGGAAGCCTAACATACGCACATATCTTTTTTATTTTACATCCAACGGTCAACATTTGCGACTTCATAACTAGCGACCAAAATGCGTGATAAGAAGACAATGTCGTTCTTTGAACTTGACGAAAGCTGTGGTTTATTCTACGTCATCTAGATAAAACCGGAAAACCCATACTTCTTTTCCATCACAAATTATTACATGTATATACATGTCTATGTTTTGTCAGTGTCAAATGTATCGGCTCGAGAAAACCTCACCCTAGAAGAAAATCGCTCATAGATGAAATTGCAATTTAAAAAAAAAGACTAAAAATCAATTAAATTAAAAAAAATATATATTGAGTTGCCATCACTGAAGACCGATTAAAAAGACAATAACAAATTCTAAAATTTAGTAATTTGTTTATAACCAAGAAATTTTACAATTGTTGGAAAAATTTTCCCCACAAAAATTGATGCATGCAGATATATTCACAGAAAATACAAACCAAATGAGAAACAAACATTTTCTCAAATTGGCCTAATGTCTATATGATAAACATGTATATTCAGAATCTGGAACGGACTTGCTCACTCTGTTTTACCAATTGTATAACAATGAAATGTGTACTTGAACCTTTACTGGGATCAGACCTTATCATTGTTGTCTTTGAGGACCAACGTGAATCATGTAGGTTACTTAAAAATCGTGAAGGACAGAGCCATATATAGATCCGTTTCGACAAATATAGATATATATAGATATCTGAAAAAAAAAGTTAGGTACATTATTCATCTGTAGTGCAAGGTGTTGATAATAAATAAATGTTACAAGCCACTAATGTATGCATGATCTTGAAAACAAACCACAAGCAGTCATCAATAACCGTCAGAAAAATACTCGGCCGCAATGGCAAAGGGTATTTTTTCAGAATTAATAATAATTCTTTATTTGTCATTAAACAGTAAAGTTTGTGACAGAACAGATAAACAAACTTGAACGACAAGCAAAATGTGGTTAGTCCCCTGACCTCAGTTTCAAAGACTGTTTTAAAACGGAACTGGAATTTTTTACTTGCTGCGTCCGTTAAATTTGTGAAATTCGAATTTTTTAATCTTATTTAATTTACAATTTAATATGAAATGGTTTTCATCTTCCATTGTTTCACATGATTTACACATGATTAATGCAGTAACGCTTGTACAATCTTTCGTCATTTTCATTCATACGTGATGTAGTTTTAACATGAAACTATGCATCCAAATAAAAAGATGAGAAAGTGAAAAAGCAAAAACAAAAAACAAAACCAAAGATCTCCTCAATGACAAGGAAAAAATAAGTGTGTATCAAAAAGGAGGGGAACTGGCGTTCAGATGTCCGAAACCTCTGTGATACCTAGCAGACCTTTAAAATTTGTTGGATTTTTTTTCAGCCTTAGACGGGAGCATAAGTCTCCTCTCCGCTTCAAAACAGAAGTGCCGATGCAATGGCTTGCCGATCCTCACAAGTCAGGGACCGTATACAGGGTCGGCTGACTTATTAAAACCACCACTTTATAATAATAACAATGTTGATAATCTAAAAAAATGTTCTTTTATGAAAGATGGGTCACATACTATAATTTACCTTAATGACTATCGGACTAAAATTGTTGCAACTTGTCCAGTGATGACCAGACGTACATAACCAGTAAATTAAGAGCTGTCCGGACATACAACTGACCCCTGGGCAATAAAACCATAGCCTTGATTCTGTCATTATTCAAGATTTATATGCACTTCTGATGACCTCTGGATTTTCCCTTGACCAGGTCGACAATACCACATAGGAACAAGGCAATCAAATGGCCGTCCGTAATTAGCCTGGTGACCTTTAATACAGGTCAAGAACTGGACAGAGATATAAATAGTCTTGTGTTAATACGTATACCAATGTCTTATCTATAATTAATTCCATTCAAAATCAGAGAACTTTTTCAAAACGTGTAATTTACTTCATTTCACTATCTACTTTTTCGATTCAATAGAAAATGTGATTGATAAAATTATAAATTCATTACCTTCCTTTATTTCATTTCATTTTATTTATTTATTTATTTTTTTATTACAGATACTGCTCAATATACAAAAAAGAGAGACACTATACAATCACTATGCACACTATGCATGGAAATATCTATACAGACGATCAGATTAGATTTTATAATGCCTTACCCCAGTGTATCAGTGTTTTTTTTAAATAACATTGTATATTATTAATCTTATTTGTGGAATTATCGTAGAGTTTAAGTAACTTGACATTTGTTGCCCACAACATTGGATATGTCATCCAATGTTGTGGAGTGCCTATTTTTGTCCGATTGGTATCACAGGACTGTCACCAGTACAAGAAGGCTCACTAGGAAACAGCTGAAATAATACCTTATTTGGCTTCATACAACAATCAAATATCAATTGATCCAAACTTGGCGGCCCCGGGGGAGGGGAGGGGTAACTTCCTAGGGGTAACTTCCTATATATGTGGTGGTAGGAGTGTTCCGACAAACGGTGTCTAGCTTTTGACTTTCTGTCTGGAATGAGGTATACTTTCTGCCACAAATGTCTGAAAATGGGTATACATTTTTGCTAGTGATCGAGTCTGTGAAGGGTTATTATTGGGTCTAATTGAGGTAGTGAATAGACATCAGTCTGAAATGGGGTCTAAAATAAGCATCAAAATCTGTCTGTAACAGGCTCGGGGTTCAGCGGTCCCGGAAGAACACCCCACCATTTTGTAAGGTAGGTAACTCCACGGGCTTGTCGGTATGTTGATACAGGACCCAAATTAGACAAATAATTATACAAACCGACATTTTGTGGACTATCCATATCATGAACGTATTGTACCAGTCATTGTCTAGTGTCGTGATAGTAGTTATACTTGTGACAGAATTATATATATATAGTCAACTTCAATGAGAAAAAAGTTCATCTAGTGTGACGAACTTTATTTATTTATTTATATATTTTATATTTTGTTGTCATAAAACAGAGAACTGGGTTATATAAATATACGAATCAATAACTCAGAAAATTGTCAGTTACATGGATTTTGTTTTTAATTCAGGTCCAAAACTAGGGGGAAGGAATCGCCCCCATGTGTAATCGTGTAATCGGTATAGATGTAAAGCTTTGACTCTACCATTCTTCCTTGGAATATACAGACAAGACATAAGCAGGATCGCATGTACCATTTTTCATGTAACTTTTAAATCAAAATTTCATCTGGTATTAAAAATAAACTAAGCGTAAAAAACAAAGAAATCGTAAGGACCTTAGGTACTTATATCTTTGTTTGTAAGAAGGATCAACAGTCTCCAGATTTCGTGACTAAATCGTCAGCTATAGCTATTGCCTGCCTTTGTGCAAATTCAAAGTGCACTCAACTTACAGTATTAATGCATAACGTTTACAATTTCAGCGATTCCAAAAAGGATGCACTCGACTTACAGAAGTGCGTCTTAATGCTTATTACGTCAGCGATTCCTAAAAGGGTACACTCGACTTACAGCAGTATGTCATGACGTTTACAAATTTCAGAAATTCTCGAAAGGATGCATTCGACTTGAAGCAGTATGTCATCAGAGATTCTGATTATAGAATGCACGGACTTACAGTGTTATGCATGTAAAAGTTTCCAGTGTATATTTACTGAAGGTGAAGTTAATCTTAAACACGAATTACATCTTCTCTCTGAGAGAGAGAGAGAGAGAGAGAGAGAGAGAGAGAGAGAGAGAGAGAGAGAGATAGATATTTAT
>JAOXYH010000005.1:707806-720338 GCA_028566455.1 Botula fusca | reverse complement strand
TAGTTTTTTTTACTTTCTGTGCCACAAATGTCTGAAAATGGGTATACATCGAGTCTGTGAAGGGTTGTTCAATAATTGGGTCTTATTGAGGTATTGAATAGACATCAGTCTGAAATGGGGTCTAAAATAAGCATCAAAATCTGCCTGTAAAGGGGTCGGGATTCAGCGGCCCTGGAAGAACATCCCACCATTTTGTAAGGTAGGTTACCCCCCCACACCCACACCAGGGGAATCAGTACTTTTCTTTGTTTCCCTTTGATCTAAGATCAATTATAATCTTGTTCAACAACTTACTGCTGATCAATTATAATTTGTTCTACATGTATGTAACTTGTTTTGTTCGAGGACTCTACCAAATTATTATTACATGTACATGTATATATGTACTTCAAAATGTGGTTATATCTATAGACTTTAAGTCTATACAATCAACAATGTTCCAGAAGAATAAAAATCAGATCAGAACTGTGTCGACCCCTTCCCCTACATTTCCACTTGGCTAAGTCACAAATGTAATAGTTTATTGTGTAGTACACTATATACTTTTGACTGACATTGTTAATTAAATAATATTTTATGTAATGAAAATTGTTTGTGATACATTTAGACATAAGAAATGTGTTACAAATGACATTTATATTCACAGTGACGTGGGGCCTCCTGACATATTGGACAGTTAGCTGGCCACATGTTGAAGAGATTTGCTGCGGGCTAAATATTCACTGCGGACTTGTGACATGGCATAAATTTTATCGGTGACACAAGATTTTTATAAAGATACACATGAAAATTTGGTTATCTATTTAACTTTAAATGACAGTAAAAATTTGATAAAAAGTACGAGAAGACGTAAAAATCTTAAGGCAATAATTTTTAATACGAAAACCTTTTTATTTTTAATTGAATATTACAAAATATTAATACCAAATGTTGAATTAAAAATTTGTAGACATCAATGAATAAAATAAAAAATGAGGGATAAATAAATGATAGTTATAGCCATATCATTTCATTTTCACCTTTCCATATCATTTCAAAACATCAGTCGTCACACCTCGAACAAGATTTAAAGAAAATATCCCCGGAGCGGTTGGTCTCTTGACAAAGAAAAATGAGACCTTTTATTTGTGTGACCCCGCAGCTACTAAAATTAATTATGAGTCAAAGGTACATGGTTAACATAGTAGAACAAAATGTCCATTTTACCACGTGTGTGTGTTTTGGTTGCGTTACTTTTCATATGAAAACGGCCAAACACATGGCCAACAGCAGTATTATGACTTTTATTCTGATTCCCAAAAGCGTTTCAAAACACAAACACATGCATTTTTTTAACGAAGCATCAAGTTGATAGGGGGAAACCTAAAAACCATAATTCACGAAGAGAAAACAAAGGCCACAATGATCAAACAAGACAAAACGATTGACTAATTGGAGTTTAACGCCACTTTCAGCAGTGTTTCAGCTATACTTTACGGTCAACCTCAGTGGCCGGGGAAGCCGCATAGTACCTGAGACCTTGGGTAGATAACAGACCAACCTTTTTACCTACGACTACGAGTCGCGTGCAACCTTTTCTGCTATTTACAAAGTAGGGCACTAACCCGCGCCTGAATAACAAAAGGGCAACATGAAAATTAAAACTTACAGCAAAAAAGAAAAAAAAGAACAATACAACACAAAAAACAAGGCACTAGCAACGTTAGCTTCCCTAGGGTGTAATATAACTTTTGGTTATATCATAGTTTTAGTGTCAAAGGAAACCGCAGTGCAAGGAGGTACTGACAAACATTATCACGTACGGTTTGCAAGTCGAGTGCACCTTTTCAGGTAAATTCGGGAAGTGCATGGAGCGAGACTTACTCCGCAAAGGTGATGAGTTTCTTTGATCGTACAGGTAGATTTGAGCCAACACCCTTAACCTCTCGGCTACCCTAACTCCATTGTTTTTGACAAAGATTCACGCATGTGTAAACGTGCGTATGTAATTCAGATACTGAACAAATGAACAAAACATGACATTTTCCCAAAATGCGTTTTCTTCTTTCAGCAAGTGTGCATAAATTACTAACATGGAATCTACAATTTCCTTGCAGTAGTAAGATATGAAGATTGATTTACCTTCAAGTGATTATCCCGATGGTGATAACCTCTCTGAAGGTGAATAAGACTTAGTCTTCAAATTTACACTCTTTACTTTTTAAAAAGTCTTCAAATTTAACCTCTTTGTAGGTTAACAAGTCTTCAAAATATGCTTATTATGTATGTTTCAGAGCCACTGAAAAACACAAGCTGCACTGTGTCCACAAGTATCACATTTGGCCAAACCTGTGACATCACTATGTGACCTTGACCTTTAACATGTGACCTTTAAAAATAAATAGGCTTTCTACTATCTTCATACTTAATGCCAATGCAAAGTTTGGTCAAGATCCACTGAAAAACATAAGCGGTACAGTGTCCACAAGTGTAATAGGCACGGACACACGGACAATATCCCTTTTGCAACTTCGTTGCGAGGGGATAATAGCGCACAAAACACTGCTGTAACAGTATGATCCCCCCATGTGCATAAACAATGTTTGTTACTGTATCTTCAAACAATGAATATATCAAAGTCAGATGTATGTATTGTGTTTATTAATTATGATAATTGCTGCTACGACTTACTCTAAGTATTACGTTGTAAGATGCATGTGCATATTTCTGCATTTTGTTTAGATAACCCCAGACTTGCATTACAACCGCTAACTCCCCATTATATTCACATTTCTCTCATTAATTATAGTGGCCGACACATGATTTTTCGTCCGAAGAATTTGATACTTTTCGTGTAGATATAGCGATAATATCGTTCTAGTTACCGTCTACAAGCCGGTCTGTTCAATGTTACACGACGTTAATTGGTCTTCAACATTCCTACACGTGCAGGCACTTCATTTTCTACGATTACTTGTTAAAAAGAGAGTAACATAAAGAATTTCATATTTATCTGTTTCTTATGAATTAGCATTTCGTTAAAACCCTGGATTACAAGCCGTTTTGAAAATTTTGACGTATATATGTACAAGACAAGACAAGAAAACTTTATTTTGATTCGGCATGGCTGACAACAAAGTAACATAAGCTCTGATGAGCTTTTAACCGAATATAAAACAACGATCGAAGCGTTTCTGAACATTTTGCCAGATACATGTACTTGTAAATGTAAACGCAATATCTCAACCAAAGAAAGAGAAAAATATTTTTAAAGCTAAAGGCCGAGTCGATCTGTGCACGAAAATGTATAAAGATCAAGATTTTAGAAACATATTCACGACTAAAAGTTTAATAGATTTATTATGAACCTACCTTCCTCGGACTTTTTCTGACAGCCACATCGATACCAAAGATGTGCATCAAGCTAACTGAAATATATATAAAAAATACATTACTGGTGAATATACATGCAACTTCTACAGTAGCATTACTAAAACCCAATTAACACATTATTGCTCGTTTCCTGGGACCTTATTCACAAAACACCCGGGAAGTTACCGCAGCCGTAAACATTGTGGAATCTTCTGGAAAGAAATGCAAAATGTACAAAATGTATTCCATGTTCTTTCTTTTCGACATGTTCCATAAACTTTACGCAGTTACGGAATTCAAGGATGTTTTGTGAATAGGTTCCTTGTTTTTGGGCTTGGTTGTTGGTTGTAGTGTTCGTTCTTTCTGTCGATTCGCGGTCTTGTCTGTTGCATTGTGGGATGCAGGCTTGGGTGGCGGTTTGGAATCTTCTTTATCTCATTTGCATTATTTTTACAAAGTACAAAGTTCAAAGTTATGATTTATAGACAATAAAATAAAGTTTGAACTTTGATTATTTTTACAAAATGTTCAAGGCAACAGCTATGGCCTTATGTTACGTATATCACTTTATATAGACATAATAAAATATTCTTCAATCTGAAAATAATGTCGTCATGTATGATAAATCAAATGTTCAAGACGCGTACATGTAGGTGTAAATATATATAGGACGTACGAAACTCGGACCTGTGTCCTCGTATAACGTCTCATGTTTTAAAGAAAAAAAATGATAAAATGTTACTATAAATTCTATATTTTATACAATTGGTGAAGACGATTTTCAGTAAGTAAAGAAGACATGCTTTGTATCGGACCAGTCCACTAAGTTCCGGTTTTTATCCTGTTAGCAAGCTGCGACGACAGCCCATAGGTATTGACTCCAGCCAATACAACTAGCTCGATGACGCAGCATGGTACTTTGCAGAGTAGCCCAAAGAAGCCTCGCTAAGTTACGGCGCTATATAGTAAAAGAGGCTAGCACTTAACCGTTATACACGTACGAGCGAAGCAATCGTCAAGCCAAGGACCATGTTATTTCACGCGAGTACTTTTTAGAATCGCTGTTTTCTCGATGTATAGGGAGACAATTATCTTCGATAAAGAAATCTTCTCTTCTTTTCAACTTTCCAAAAAAACATTCATCAAGATGAAATCGGTACATTATATTTAACATTTTGACAGTAGCAATTTCACGGTCCACATTTCACTGAGCACTCCATTTTTAAAAAAATACACTCGTATTTCTTCCGTACATCAGTCAAATAACGTACGTTAACGAAACAGCCTATCAAAAAGTAAATTCATAAGTAAGAAGATACTTTTAAGATAGTCATCTGGTCGCCTTTAATTGCCCTTGGTTAGCCTTTGTTCACCTGGTGTGTTTGTTTGATGTTGTAAATATGATTTCGGTAGAGCATTTTAAACTCGAGTAAATTGACCGTCTAAACACATGATATAGACAGGGATTTTTACTACGTCTCTGATTTAGGACGCTAAATCCTATTTCAAAATCCTGTGAATAAAACTGTGCAATAAAAATGCAATTTAAATGATAAAATAATCTTTTTACAATTTATAAAAAGTCGGTATGATCCCGGATGTGAAAAATTATTCTAAAATATAGGGACATGCTAGCTTTTAAATAGCACTAATATACTTTTTAAAATTTTTAATGATTTTCTTTGTAGGAATTTGAAGTTATCTCGTATCCGTAGAGATTGCTCCGGACTACTTAATCACTCTCATTCCAGAAAGATTTTGAAGTCATCTCAATGTTTGACAGACATTCTTGCGTTACGTAGACGCTTTATTTGCATGATAGCGATAACGAAGTTATTGTTTTATCTCTAATGAAAACACTCTTCATCTGGAAATGATATACTAATGAAGATGGCACATGTTCATTTATCGTAACATCCTGCACATGCAAGGTGCATGCTTTCATTGTTTCAAATGCCCAGGAATGAAGATTAAATTTCATTTAATAAAAAGAACATAATTGCCTAACTTTCAGCACTTTAGTTAACAATTATCTATTGTTGTGTTTTTGTCTTGTTTATTACAAAATGACACTGTTTCCTTCTTGTGCGATTTGAAATCTATGTTTTGAATAAGTAAACATTTTATGAATTCGTGCCATCCCTTCGATAAATAGTTTAACGAAAAATTGAATCAATTCGTCTCTCTAGCTATTTCGTTGTCCTACATGTATATTAATATCAATTTTTTTTTTCAATTTAAATGTTAATTAAAGATCCTTATTATTCTCTTGAAGTTATTTTATTTTTCAAAAAATGAAGTCTTTTATAGTAAACATACACCATTAAGTCATTTAAAATATTCAAGTATATTGACACACTCACCTGAATATTAAATCCATTCAGTTTCTCCACTGATCTCCTAATGTGTAGAGATAAAATTAAATAAGTAAATATTCCGGATCATGTCGGTGTGTGCTTCTGTCCATCCTAACAATGACTGTAACATTTTTATTCGTTCTCCAACTATTATTTACCGTGACGGAGTTTCACATTACTTAGAAAAATGTCAACAAGAAATGAAAACCAGAGTATCACATTCTTCAAACGGATGGTCAACTTTCTCCCAAAATAAGGGTCTAAATATGTAAAAGTTTGTGTTAATTTTTCTTGCGCATCTTCATTTTAAGTCAATAATCCAGCCTGGCTGATTTCCAAATTAAGAGAATGTCCAGATTTACATAAATTTTGGTTTTTATACGCAGGTGTGTTTAAGTTGAACACCCCGAGGGATCTCGCACTATTCATATCTTATGTCTCTTTTCTACTCCGTTTACATATTTCTTCTGTATATAACATGATATAAATTCTTTCCCTGCATGAATAAACTTGGACAATTCGTATGACTTGGATCATTTTTCATCGACATCTCCCTTACAAAAACCACTTAATATCTTTCCACTCTTCTTTAACTTTTAATTCAAGTGAAACTATCATCAGTTTGTAATTTTAGCGTAACCTAAACACGAAAATATCTCTGATGTCAAATCTCATCCTTTGAGTTTGAGATAGGGGGAATACCTTTGTCACGTGATGAGAAATCAACATCAATACACGTGGCTTTAGTTTCTCTCTATTGTTTTATGCACGGTATAATTAACTTGTTGTATTACTGTAATTTCTCATACAATCATATATTTCGAAATTATCGTCCGATTGTCAACTTTGATCACGAAAAAAACACATGACTTTCATTCTGCAAACATAATATAAATGAACTGCACGTACATGAATTAAAATGGATCATTAATTATATATCTGGAACAAGCAGATTAGCTGCAATTTCAATGATAAAGTGAAGCACAAAGATATTTCATTGTTGAACTAAAACACTGAATCAAAACTTATCACCATACGTACAGATTTTTTGAAAAGTGGAATGCCTGTTGCCAATATCGGGTGGGAGACTTATTTCAAGATAACGACGGTGCATTTTAATTTTGGATAAAAGTGTAAATATACTAGAATGCTCTTGTACTTGAAAAATCTGCAATATGTCCGCAAATTAAACAACCAATCAAATATCAGCAATATGTCGGTCAAAAACAAAGTAATTACACAGTAAAATAAAACAATAGCATATTTTGCCACTTTTTATATTTTTTTCCAGATTTAGAAATTTAAATTGAAATTAAATTGAATGAAAGTACTCTTACAATTACAGGTCTTCTAATGCAAGCTTTTCCGATTTCGTACTCGCCATGGTACGACTGCACGCCTGTCATGGTAACTCAGACAAGAAGTTAGCACCATCATCAAACTTTGCTTTATAGATTTTAAGTAACATTTGTATTTGCTTAAGAGCTTGGGAAATAGCATATTGGCTGTATTTAAAAGAAAAACATATACATATATACAAGACGGTATTTAGGGACACCGTTATTTTTTACATTCTTTCGAAAATAGGAACAACAAAATTATCAATGCGTTCATACACTGTTTCGAACTATTTTTGCATACAACAGGGCCAGCAAAAATAGGATGAAACCTTGAAATTTCATAATTGTATACACAAAATGGATAAACTGCATACGAAGAAAAGGAAAACACAGCCAGAGAACAATTTTTATTTGTATATGAATGGGGTAAATGATAGTTTCAACTTATTTTGTATCAATTAAATGTACCATTAATGTAAAGAAACAAAACTAGTTTATCCCCGCCTCATTTAATGCGCCTTTCCCGGGATGGGAATGGTAATGATGTCTTTGTTTTTATGTTTTTATGTCTTTATACCTTTTTAGTTTATTAACTTGTTAATATTCTGACATGATATTAATGCTAGACTTAACTACTCAAAAGTTACTCTTGGACCATTCAGAACTTCAAGCATGGTGTGGCTATCTACCATTGAAGACCATATGTTTTTGTTGTATACCTGTACCTGTGATTTTTTGCTACTTTGTTACACTACTCGGTTTTTCTACATACACATCTATGTAAACTTCATAAACAAAACAAAAATGTAATATTCTCTATTTTAATGACCAAACGAGAAAAAGAAAGGAAGAAAGGAAAGGAAAATACATCAAGGATAGACGGGGAGAGTTCAAGAGGTGAAGTACGTGGAAGGCAATTTTTGACTGCTACATACAACTGACATACCGACTTAAACCTCCCGGGACGATTAAGACAAGCAGCGGCCCGAAGACCCACTCTTCTCAAACATTGCCGATGGGATCTTTAACGTGCATTGGCATGTCTTATATAGTGCATCCACCCTCAATTTTACATCTTTTTCGAACGACGCTCCGATTAGGAGGGATTCTACCCCCCAGGCTGGATATACTGGGTCATAATTCTATTCAACGTTTGAGTGTTGCGAAGCAGGTCGAATAATAATAAAATCTTTATTTAAAGAGGGTGACTCAATTAGAACAATTTGAAGCCCTCCAAACAACAATAGGTACAATATATCAGTATACACACATATATCGCAATGTAAGTTTTCAAATAATGTTCATATATTACATTAATAAATGATTACATTTTAAGAAAATGATTTAAACAAATTCAAATTAGCACAATTCTTCGGGTTATAAGGAAGATCGATCGTTCCAAATTTTGACGGCAGAAAATTGAAACGACTTCTTTAGAAAATTTGTATTTTGGTCTAGGTGAAAATAAATTATTATCTGAAACAGATCTCAAATTGTATCTTTGAACAAGTTCATTATTTTCTGTAAAATCATATATTCTGGAACTAAACCGTGCATAACTTTGTACATTAAAATAGATTTTTGAAATTAAATGGCAACCATTTTAAGATAGAAAACATAAAATCAGACGGTGTTAAAATATCACTATCAAGAATAATGCGTGCCGCTTTTTTTTGAAGTTTGGTAATTCTATCCGCATCTTTCTTTGAAACATCACCCCAAATATAGCTACAATAATCGATATAAGGCAAAATATATGTCGAACAAGTATTAAAAAATGTCAGGAAAATTCATGGATAGAGCTGGTAAATATGGGTTGAAATCTGAAACGAAATGTACATGAATTAACTATAATGAAATAAAAAAGGGTAAAAAAGAGAATGATACACCAAATTTTTGGCCGAAGTCAAAGACTGAAGAGCGTCTTGCTGAAACAAATTCAAAATACAAGCTGAGATTGTGTAGAAATTGCCACTAATTTTCCTGCACTATGAAAATCTGCAACTTTTGATTGTTATGATCTAGTTGAAATCTTGAACTTTATAAGTGATAGTTTCATCCTAAACGTAGATGTAGCAGTTTACTGCCTTAATTGGATAGGTGGTTTCCTGTCTTTTTGAGTCCGGATCGTCCTGCATATAAAATGCATATAAACTGACTCTATTCGAAATGCATAAACCCACAAATTGTAAAACGTCAATGGTCATTACTTTACACGAATATTTGGTCACTACATTAGTTATTGGATTTCCAATTTCGCTAGTTTGAACTATGCATATACTGTTTTAAAATAGAACCAACTTATTTCTAACACAACCACTACATCACTTTAAATCTCAGCAGATATTGTCTAATTATTCGAAAGAAAGAGTATGGAATACATGCAGGAAAGACACTTATCCACGTCTTTTATAAGTACAAAAATGATTTATAATTCAGTTGCGTGTGAAGCGCTTTTCTGGATTAACCTTCATCAGACCCGCTAGTGGCCAAATAATGGGCAGACCTGTCATTTTCCATCAAAGCTGCAAAAACCAAACACAATATTTAAGGTCACATTTCCAATACACTACTGAAGAACATTTTATATCGTGTTATGTCTGATATAAAACCAAAAAGTCACACCCAAGTGTCATTACCACGCAGATTTGAAACAAAGTCATCAGTTCATTCGACTATCATATATAACATTTCATCCCCATTTGATTTTGGTTTAAAATGAGGTTTTCAAATTTTTCAAAATTTACAGATAACATAAATTAAGCGTAAGGCTTAATTAAAAAGAAATTTACATTCTTTTAAACTTTTGAGTTCCATATGAATGATCTGCATTTAAATTTTTTTTTTTTTTTTTTTTTTTTTTTTTTTTTTTTTTTTTTTTAATTTTATCTTGGATTGTCTACAATTTTAATATCAAGGACCTTTAAATCAATATAAATATAATTGTTATCAGAAAATGTCATGCGACGGACATTACCATACATATCCAACCACAGAATTTTGCGGTCAACTAAAAATAATCTGTATATTGTATTAAACATTCTTCAGTTGCACACCCTGGAAATTCAATATTTATGTAAAAACTATCATACACCCATTTATTCATGATGTCAAGCTTAAAATTATATTTGGTGGACACAAATGGCCACACGAGAAAGTCGTATGTTTCAGGTGTCCGATACGACATTCCGACCTTAATGATTATATCTAATGCCAAAATAATTTATTCCCCTCAGTAAATATAACACCCAGTAAACTATTAGCCTCTTTCTTAAGAATGTCAAATTTCTTATTAACTGACACCCTATATATCATGAAAGGATTAATAGACAAACTGAATATGACGGGGACAATAAGTCTCATCAAGTCAATATAAATTTGAAAAAAAAAACTTAAAATGGAAAGATAAGAGCTAATACTTAACTTCAAAGGAGAAACAAACAGAAGATTATGCAGAAATCATACATCTTTGTGTACACTGGTTGGTTAGCACTTGATTTCGACTTTGTGGTACCAATATGTACAATCCTGTACAAAGGGTTCGATCCTTCCATCTTGAAATTCTTTCGCTCGTACCATTAAACAAAATTACTTTCCACTATGGAAGCCGGATGTGCCCATTTTTGTGTCTTCGTGCCTTCGCTTTTCCGCTTTCTAATTTTAGAAGACGAAGACACGAAAAAATGCAACGTGTAATCATGAAGACCAGAAAACACGACAAAAGGCACGAAAAATAAAGGCGAAATCTATTTCGAATTTTTGCTTTTCATTCGTCGTGATTTCGCTTTCATTTTTTCGTGTCTTCGTGATTTCGCATTGCATTTTTCGTGTCTTCGTGTCTTTTTTTCTAAAATAAGAAACAGGAAAACACGAGGGCATGAAGACACGAAAATGGCCATATCAGGCTTTCATATTCCACAGTACATGTATGGCAAGTAAGGATCACTCAAAATTAAAACAAGCAACTGAACAAAAAATTGTTCGTTACGTTACCTGAGGATTTATGCAGATTGCCTATGGTTGAAAACATAAATTAAAAAAAAAATCTTACCTCAAGAAAATCATCAAGTTTGTTGTGAATAGCACTTGTGAAACTCGTTCAAACTCTCATTAAGATCTACCATTATTAGCACAAGTAAAACTCATTCAAACTCTCGGTAAGATCTATCAATAATGAACAAATGAAACTTATTCAAACTCTTAACAAGATCTATAATTAATATCACTAGTGAAACTCATTCAAATTCTTTATCAGATCTATCATTAATATCACTAGTGACACTCATTCAAACTCTTGGTAAGATCTATCATAAATGCAATGTAGCACTAGAGAAACCCATTCAAACTCTTATATGTACTAAGATCTATCTTAAATAGCACTAGTAAAACTCATTTCAAACTCTTACTAAGATCTATCATTACTAGCATAAGTGAAACTCATTTGAACTCTTACCCAGATCTGTCAAAAATAGCATTAGTGAAACTCACCCAAACCCTTACTAAAATTTATCATAAATAGCACATGTGAAACTCGTATATTAATTCTACGGTACAGGAGTTATTGCCCGGATACGAAACGAGGCCGAGAGACAGGTAGACAGAACGACGGACAAAGTAAATCCCGTATACCCCAAACTTCATTTGAAAAGGTGAAAAAATGCATAAAGACAATATTGGAACTTTACACTAGCGCTTCTTAATACATTTGGAATTGGATGAGCAAATTTATTTAAACTTAATAAAAGTAACAATAAAAATAGTTCTTGGAGCTCAAGTGAACTCTTTACACTGGTTTAGTCTTAGTTAGCGCTTATCTGCATAAAGTAATCCGAATAACTGAATTGACTTTTGAGGTAGATAAAACACTGATGTTAATCAGCACCTAAGATTTGTTTTCCAAACTGTAAGCACTTCATTGCCGAAATACTAGTTTATCAAGGTAGTATGCACAGTTTTGGTTTTCAGTTATATCAAGCTTACCCAAGTAAAAAAGAAAATGAGCACAATAAATGAATATATATTTATTGTGTCCATTTACGTTCAAATTAGCAAGTTCACAAAATGTATTATTTTTAAGAAAGAAAATGAAGTGAAGAGGAAACCAAAGTACTGATATGACTATGAATGGCATACAGTGAAAAACAAAGTGTGATACATTTCATACCGATTTTGGTGCATCGGATGTGCACATTTCGTAAATTAATTGCTCGTCAAAGATGCTAGGGACCAAGAATTGGGAAGACCACAACTGTTGTCAAAAATTTATAAAATGACCGAAATAGGAAGCCAAAACCTTCTACGGACAGAGCTTTGCATGAGGAAGATAACTCCGTAGTTAAGTCTCCCAAACGAAGTTTGTGGAGACTTATTGTTTTTGCTTCGTTTCTTATTATTCTTCATCTTCTTTTTATTAAGTCTCCCAAACGAAGTTTGTGGAGACTTATTGTTTTTGCTCCGTTTCTTATTATTCTTTTTCTTCCGTTT
>JAOXYH010000005.1:696329-706906 GCA_028566455.1 Botula fusca | reverse complement strand
TCTTCCCCTTTTAAACGGGTAACTTTAGTTACAACTGTTCTGTATAATTTTCGACCGTTTTCATCACTTTGTAAAAAGAACGCGGCAAGAAATCAAATGCATTGTGACAATGTTCCGGTCATACATGTATATTAATTATTCAAATATTATTCAGGAGATAATTTCATAGTTTTGTTAAACTTTGTAATTTCTTAACACAGTAACTTTAAAGTATAATTTCGGGCTTATACCAACATAATAGCAACGGAGCTGGTTATACCCTCAGCCATTTGGAGTTCATCAGCAGTTGCAGTTGCAAATCAAATTGTGATAAATTGTATACTGATTTTGATGCATCTGATTTTCAAACTTAGTAAATTAATTTCTCCTCATTGATACTACGGACCAAAACTTTGAATAAAACGGTATGTTTTACCGAACTCATCACATGATTTGATAGTCTGAGTTATTGTCCCAAACAGTCAGATATTAAGATATTTATCGTATATATATCAAAACCCAGGGGAAAATGGCAAAAAATGGAGAACGTATTTATCAAGTCAAAGACTACAGAGTGTATGAACTAAACACATTCGAGGTTTTCTGATATTAGTGATGGCCTGGAATCATTACTTTTTTTTAAGTTTTGCACTCGTAACTGTTAGCGATAGTTTGTCAATCATTTAAGTGACAATGAACATCTTGTAATGTAACAATGATCGGATTCATCCGATGGTACATCGATATGATGTATCTATCTGACAAATGCGACGACATCTTTTGTTAGATTTCTCGTCATACCGGATTTGAAACCGGACTTGACACTTCACCGGATATTCTCACTTTCAATGTGACGGGTGCCGTTAACGGACCAGGACATGTTTAACCTTTCGGAGCACCTGATGTCACTCCCGGGTTAAGGTGGCAGTTCAGATTGCTAGTGCTTTTTTTCTCGTGTCGTCTGATTCTACTTAGTTTGTTTGCTGCATGTTTAATGTTTCTGATTTTCAGTTCTTTTTGTTTTTTGTCCTGGTTTGTTGTATGTTTCCGGGCTTTTGCCTTGTCTCTGGATTCACAAGTTTAGGATTTTCACTTCTACCAGTGGTGTCGATATTCTGTTGCCGATATATGACTCTTTATATCATTTTGGTGTGAAAAGTACGCTGTAGGTTATATTCCATTCCGAATAATAAAGTAATGATATATTTACCGATATTGACGCTTGAGATGTACTTATGTTGTAATTTGTTAATTGTCGGTGAAACTCTCTGATTTGCAGTGGTTAAACATTCTGAGATCAAGTGGTTTTGAACTTTTATTAAAGGAACATCCGGTGTGGCAACTTCCAGTAAATTAATGTGGTATATATCATGGAATGCGACAGGGTATCTTCTATTATATTTCTCGTCATGCCGGATTTGAAAGGTCACCGAAATTTAAACTTTAGCGCATATTCCCTCTTGCTAGGTGACGGGTACCATGAACGAACCAGGACATGCTTACTCTTCCGGAGCACCTGATTTAACTCCCAGGTTTTGGTGGGAGTTCACATTACTAGAGCTGTGGTTCTCATGTCGTCTGTTTATATTTTGTTTGTTTGGCTACATTTTTTTTTCAATTCCCTTTTCTGTTGTATCCTGGTGCTTGTAGTTTTTTCTCGCGCTTTTGCCTTTTTTCAACTCGAACCTTTTCTTTCCTTTTGCTTTGGTATTCTCTTACCAATAAATTGTTTTCAGGCATTTGCAACTGCAAGTCTCTTTAAATCTCTAAAGAATGTCCTTAAGCAGTTTCGGCTTTGTGTTGAAGGGACTCTTGTTGCAATCGAATAACCCTTTGTATGTCATTTCTTCTAACTATAGCAGACCAATCTCTTTACTTTTCAAGCTGAAGCTAATTTGCATAGATTTTGACTAGGGGGACACTAGTAGTTACGATTTATATTCTAACAGAAAAAAGTCATGATTAGTAGTACTCACGAATCTTGTGATGGTGATATCGTATTTTCTTCTATATTCTGATTGCAACAATCTGTGTTTGTAGTGTCACTACTAGGTCTACAATAGGAACAAGATAGTACTGTCTGACAAACTATGGACAATTCGGTAGTTATAGCATAATTATTTTATGAAGTGGAAAGTTGTAGTTCTCTCTATGTTCTAGCGAAATCAAGAAAGACGAGGCGAAAAGAGAGACTAACAAGGACGTTACTATTTTTTCACATTTATATCAACATATGCCTGAAAACAAAGACAAATAAATACCATTAAATCTGTTTAAGTAAGCCACTCGATTGAGAGCAAAAGCAAAAACTGGTCACATTATACAGGTGGTCTTTTAATACAGGTTCTATTTATATGAAATGCACTACAGGTCTTGAAATAATGCGCTGTTAAAGCAAGTTATTGCTTAACACAGCGGGTTTCGTGAGCAGATTCGACTGCATTTACAACACCAAGACAAAATTCGATTCAAATGCAAGAAAAAGAGGACGTCCAGGATTGAAGATGAATCGACAATCTTTACTGTTGATCTTCAACCACCGTCCCAGCTGATCGAAAGGCGTCTTGAATCTTATTAACCATGTCAAAGAACCGTGGTCTGTTCTGACCACATATCGATCATCATATAAAGAATACCTGAAGTACTTCAGATAGCTAACACCTATCAGCATTTGTTTTCCTCTGGCTACTCAATATTTCTTTTCTGACCTTGACAAATCCCTACTCGCATAAAATATACTTTTTTGAACAGTTCAGAAGAACCGAAGATCGGTACTATCCTTTTAATTTTACACTCTACTGTCCAAACAAAAACGGCGACCTTGCTGCTTGTCTTTTCCTCACGTGGCTTCCGATACGCCTGCCTTAAGGGTGCAGAGAGCTACTACCCTTTCTTTGAATTATCTTGTCTGGCAGATGTTCTATGAGCAGAAGTTTGTTCCTATGTTGCGATATGTTTTTGTCTTCTTCATTTTCCTTCTGTATGACATAAACGGGAATGTCGTTGTAAGGCCGACTAAAAATCCGACATTGGTCATCCTCCCATCTGTGCAATCTTGTGCTTTCCGTCGAAGGCTACATTCTTTACCAGTACTGTAACACGGATCCTCTGAATTTGGTTGTAACACCGAATTCTGTCGTTCTTGAATTGTTCTTGTTGCTCTAGGTCGAATGCCTTCTCACGCCTTTCTTTCACGAACTTCTTATGGTCGGCACCATATTCTGTGAATGCACAATTTTCTTTAAAAAATTGATATCTTCTGGTAATCTAGGTTGTCTACCATCAGGAAGTATTGCGAATATCCTGTCATCGACTCTCTGGTACAGTAGTGCTCACGTATGAGTTTAGCAACATGCGACTTCCAGTACTTCTTCTGTCTTGTTTCCAGGGTACCAGGCATACTAAGCACTGTCCTATTTTGACGACCAGTTAGACGTTTTCCCATTGGATGATATAACGATGTCCTAGATTTCTGCATTTTTGCAATTTTACAGAGCTCTCTAGAGATCTTGGATTCAAAGTTGGCTACTTGGTTGGAATTAATCCCTTTTTTTGGACAATAGTTGTTTAAGAAGGCTCCCACTGTCGTCTCATCTTTTGGCTTTCTTGTTAGCACAGCTACAAAATACCGGATAAAGTGGTCGGTATTTAGCAGCATGTTGTTAGAACCGCCTTTGAAAAGCTCTAGTGAGAGGTAATCCATTTAGACCAACTCCTGTGGCTGAGAAGTTTCGTTGTTAATGACATGCAGTTTCGCACTAACTGGCCTCTTTCGGTGTATACATCTGACACATTGATCGATGTAGGCTTCCAAATCTCTGGTCATGGCGTCTCGGAGTAACTTCAATACGGGAGGTATGCAGGCTTCTTGGGAACAAGAAATAGAAATGTCTTACCTACGTTGTTGATATTTCTGTCAAGTACTGGATCAGTCAGTTTGAGTTTCTGGTAGTTGTTGATGAACAAGTTGTTGTATGTCAAGCGTTTACGTTGGACTTAGATAGCTAACTGCATTCCCATTACATTTATTCCTTTATCATGGTGTCGTTCCTCAAATACAGTGTTACATCCGACACATTTTGTGCCTGTAATGAAGGGTCGTCAGTTGAATTGGTTGAAATTGAAGAGGTATGTGCATCAGGGCTGTAGATTGTAGATGCTTTCTCTTATACCATGGCGATGCTGGAAGTGATTGCAGTCGAGGAAGACCATCAGCATCAGCACCTGGTCTGTACACTATGTTGAATTTGTACGATATCAGTTCTCTAACGGTGTTCAGTGGCGTTTAACTTCGCTGTTGTGAGGACGTATGTCAGTGGGCTGTTGTCGGTAACCACAGTAAGGTTGTCCGTATAGAGATAATCATGGTACTTTAACGGGGACGGCCCATTCCTACATTTCTCTACTGCGTAGGTCCTCTTTGCTTTGCTATGTCCACTACTGCCATTAGCTATGACTCTTTTCTTACCTTCTTGTCCACAGTACAGTACAACTCCCAGTCAAAACATGGATAAATCTATGTGAAGCCAAAATGACTTGTCATTTTGCGGGAATGCAGGCTTTGGAGGCTACTGAAGTTGCTTTTTTACCTATTGCTATGGTTTTCCTATTGCTGTCCCCATACTCGTGATGTAATATGATGTTTGAGATTTGCATCGTCTGGGGTGGTGGCATCTAATCTTTCAGTGGTCGAGCTATCTTATTTAAATCCTTCATATTTATTCTACAATATCCCGTAAGGCTAAGGAACCGAGAGACTTCCTCTGGTGTTGATGGCAATGGTGAATTCGCTACTTCCTCAATATAGACTGGGTCTAGTTCAATACCATTCTTTGATACTAGATGCCCTGCATATTTAACCTTTTCTTGGGAAAACTCATATTTCGTGGGAAAAAAATCTAAATGTTCTTCTTAGGTATTGGAGAAGATGATAAGGTTATTTTGCTATAAGCATGTCTAGTTGGAGGTCTCCCAGTGTTTCTTCCAAGAGTCGTTGGTACGTCGTTGGTCTATTAACCCAACCGTTAAGGGACCCCACTGAATTTTTAGGTGCAAAGAGGTAAAATAGTGAAAGCAGTTCTTGGCTTATATGTTTCTTTTCGAATTCAACCTTGTGAAAACCACCCTTCATATCTAGTCATGTGAAGAACTTGCTCCTTCCTAGTATTTCTTAACATGGGGGCGGACATACGAGCCATTGATTCTTCCGTTGTTAAGTTGCCTGTATTAAATGCACATCCTAAGTTTATCATCTTTCTTTCAACTTAAAACGACGTTTGAAGACCATGGTGAGTGTGATCGACGTGTAATCTAAGCTGCAAGAATTTAATGAAGATTACAACATGGATGATGGGATGCATCAATTTCGTTGTTTGATTGGAAAATCATCATCCATGTCTGTTCTGTTCCGTCGGTAGTCGGCGTCGCTTTGGTGGTTTCTGGTGTGCTGAAGACGTCTCTGGAATTACGACGAAGCTACTTCCCTAGCTGTAATTGTCCATTTCTGTGTTAATCTATTGGTAAAGTGACATCGTCGACAACATTTATTTCACTGGCTGTTGGCTGATAGCAATAGATACAAACTGAAGTTCACACAGGATTACATTTGGTGAAACAATAATTGTTCTTATGACAACAGGGATAATTTTGAATTTGAAATGATCAAATTCCTCATTTGGATAGCAACATAGCAATATACCAGCTTCATCTGCTTATGGAGTTTATGTTTCCCAACAGAGGATGTAGCAAATACTTAGAGTCCTCGAACGTTATCAAATTCTGACCAAATGCTTCCTGAAACAAGGATTGTTTTTTAAGATAACGCCTTGACATGTCCTTAAAATGGGTTGGCAGACATCAAGACCTTGTAGAAAAATATTCAGTTACCTGTTCGGTTATGATTATATATGGTCTTCCTAACATTTAACTATTACTAATTTTTAGATAATAAGGTTCATAACACAATATCCGAACACTAATCATCAAAGTCCATAAACAATTGACAAATTAAGTATCACACCACCGGAAAATTGGTAACCGCAATGGTCCTGACTTGGTACAGGCATTTCAGTAGAAATGGTGGGTTAAATCTAGGTTTTACGGCGCGCCAAACCTCCCGATTCCATTGCGGCCTAAATTTACCGGTGGTGATAAACAATATAAATATGCTGATAGTCTATATCGGTAAATAGTAGTAACATGGTACCAAGAAAAACTACAAAAAAAAAACAATCTTCAAGGATAGTTCTAGAAGATAATGAATATTTTTCGACCAAAAATTGATATTTGAAAAAGAATTTTGTAAGTGACTTTTTGAGACGCATTTCCTCGTATTCTTGACTTAGAAGTCTGGTACGCAGATTTTTATGGCGTTCAAGGAAATCAGAGTAGTTGGTACATGCTCTAGCGTAGCGAATCAATTGAGACACATAAACACCGTATGCAGGAGATGATGGGATATTGCTGCACAGGTAAGGGAAATTTATAATTTTAAAGTTAAAATCATCTCTTTTATCATAGAGTACACTTTCCCGGGTTTATCGTTGCATTGTACAGTGCTGGGTTGTCTTTTGGAGTAAAGTTGATTTTACAATAGCCTTGTAGACTATTTCGTACAGAAGTATAAAAGTTGTCATATAAGTGGGAGGTTTGGCATGCCGTAAAACCTCTTTTATCCCACCATTTTTGTACGGAAATACCTACACGAAGTCAGGAGTATGACAGCGTTCTGCCAATCGTTCTGTAGATTTCTCGATCTTGTCAGTCTTATCGATTTTACTGTTTTTAACATGTCCCCTGGTGTTCAGTGTTTTGTTATTACTTTGATTTGCAATCTTGTACAACCAAAAGAAGGCAATGTTGTTCCCTGTTTAACGTTCACGTTCCAGGTAGTGCCGGATAAACGGTGATGTAACCAGGTATAGCAGGTTATCTTCATCAACACACTCAACACTCAATGTTCGAGATACGGTTCAGTGTCTGTATTGGCTGATCCTGGCGTTGGAACGACTCGTTGACGGTGCAGAATGTTAAATCAGCATCTAGAAGGACTGACAGGGTTACTTCATTCAAGCTATCATAAGGCAATGATGTTTCATGTTGATCTGCTGGTAGTTGTAGGCTTTCCTGAAGAGGTCTAAACTGACTTGGCAATCAGTGGCTATGTATCTTGAGCTACCATATCAGAAACAGGTGGAAAATTCCTTGAAATGAGTAGGAGTCGGACCCGATGTTGGAGCAGGAGCATAGTCATTGTTCATGGGAGTAGGTTTTGCCATCATCCCAGTTGTGTCGTTGTGTATCTCTCCTGTTTCTGCGTGAACGACGTCTAGTCTGAGAACCAAAGTGGTACTCGCTGTTTAAAGGTTCCAAGATCAAGCCAGAAGTACAATATTAAACTGAAAAGAACTAAAGGAAGCCTAGTACAAAACGTTACCAACCTTTGTGATGTGTTGCTAATGGTTAACTGAAAGAGAAACAAACTTACAAAAGAAACAGAATAGATACAATAGATACAAATGTCACCAATAGTTTCGTCTACCTGAAATAAACAATCTAGTTAGTAAGTAACTCAGTCAGTATAGATTTTCTTGCTTACGTTAATTACAGTATAATTTGACAGGTAATGAAATGTCCAGAGAACACCAGCATGGTAAACGGTGGCGAGACTGTGACCGGCAAAGGGCGGCCCTGGAAAACTCGAATCTCTGCCGTTTGTGGTTCGAATATGTCTGAATTTGTCTCTGCCAAAAGTGTAGGTATCACACACATGTTTATCAACCATTTTCCCGTCGAAATTCATTCAACGTATTACAACTTGATCGGGCCCGATACCAAGCTACTAACACGGTTCAATGAAGACTTTGTCCCAAAACTTTAGTCAGAACTCATCAAGCGAATCGATCATCCCGCAAAATACCACGGCATCTGCCACCAGAACAAAAAAAAAACACGACACGTGCAACTCTATCTGCGAGAAATTCATGTTGAAATAACACAAGTTTATGTCATTCAAGGCCCTACCGCGCTCGAACAGGTTGATCGTAATATCATGAAGCCCATCATCGGAACCAAGACGCGATTTCGATTGGGCATCAAAAACTTTGTTTTACCAAAACATTAGCCGATCGACACTAGTTTCAGAAACGCCGAGTGGTTGTTGGAGGTGTTGATGAGATCTGGACAACGGATCTCGTTGCCTTCAGTGCCTTCGCCAGGGACAACAAGGGCTAATGGTTCATCCTAGATATCATTAACGTCTTCTACAAGTACGACTGGCTAGTGCCGCTCAAAAACAAGAATGGTGAAACGGTCAGATATGCCTTTCAGTCCGTCTTCGAATCGCGTGTTTCCAAGAAACAGACAGGGGCACTGAGTGAAATAACTGCTGAAAGAAGCATGCACTAGAGCTCTGCTCCACAAAGAACAAAGTGGAGTGGGTTGTTGTCGTGCTGGAACCGCAACATGAAGGCAAACATGATCAAGTATTTCTCAGCCAACTCAACGCGAATCTACAATGATGTTTCAGACGATCTCGATCTCCAATACAACACGACCAAACATAGATCCATCAAGAAGAGCTCTGCCGCTGCCAGCCTGAAAAAGCGAATTCAAAGTGTGCTGCAATCGTCATGGCAAAATGCAACCTATAAGGTCACCTCGAGTTCCTGTCGGCAACAATCACAACGCAGAAAGACTTTCACCTAAATGGACAAAAGATCTCACTATTTCCCAGTTGCAAACACGTATCCCCGCCATATAACCTGAATAACTTCAGCAAAGATAAAATCCTTTTACCAGCCCGAAATCCATAAAACTGATCCAAAACTTATCTGCACAAAAGATCACAAATACGGAATGGTTTGAAAGATGTATATGTCAATGTGCCAGGCTACTCTACGACTTTCAACTTTTGGATCAAAGCGTCGGACATACAGTAAAGTATCCCGGTGACATGTTTCTAGTTCTTACAAGAGGTTTGGGAAGGTTTTGTATGAAGTTAACCTCTACGATAACGTGGTGTTGTTTTTATGCCATTAATGATTCGTTCCTCTTCAGTCACAGGATCAAGGTCGCGCCGACCACTATGTTTTGGTTCGATTTCAAGCTCGAGTTCGTTCATCCTAGTAGGGTCATTGAAAGTTCTTGCCAATTCTTTCCAGGCTTTGGTAACTGGTTCAT
The DNA here is from genome assembly GCA_028566455.1 of Botula fusca. Taxonomy (NCBI): domain Eukaryota; kingdom Metazoa; phylum Mollusca; class Bivalvia; order Mytilida; family Modiolidae; genus Botula; species Botula fusca. The sequence continues at coordinate 697,747 of JAOXYH010000005.1, read as the reverse complement.
CCGACCCCGTTACCTCAGGGAGATATCGGGTATCAATACTTACATATATCACCGGTCACTCTACATCCAGCCATCGGTAAACACATCGCCCGTCATTCTCAAGACCGTTCAGGCGTTTTGTTTTTGCCCCGTCCACTTTCTGTGTTACGTCGATATCTTTCATAAAATCCAGTTGATCCAGTGTTTTGTCACAACATTCTTGCTGATTATTTGACTAACCACGTCGGTGATGAAATTGTTGTTCATGGACGCTTCCTAGAAATGGATCCAATTAAATCTATTTATTTCCAGCGGGAAAAAACACGTCGTGAAAGTCCGTCCGCCGGATACCAGCTTCAACACATACACTCAAAAGTGGCCGCACACCAACAACCACGCTTCCACAGCTTAATCGAATCCCCGACTGCAAATACTCAAATAGCTCGAGAAGATGCGTAAGTCAATATAGGTCGAAATAAACCTTTGTCGATTGATTCTTTTACTAACATTTCAAGCGTGTTCTGGCTCCCGACTGTCATGGTTCAAGATGCCACATTCTGCGTGCCGCACCTACGGCGGTAAGAATCGTGCCTGAACACGGTCTAAAGCCGCGTATCCCAATATCTCTAGCACCCATTTCAAACTCCATGATGGCCAGTGGCATTTGGTGAAGGATGATGTATTGCGCTATATCCACATGATTATTTAGATCAAGTAGTGATCGAGCGCGAGGATGCTGTCCTCGCCCGGCATAATGCACCGATGGTCATCATTGGATGAAAGAGCTTCCTTATTGCACTATAGTGTGAACATCTGGCGGAACTTCTTTTGGATCATATTCGTTTCCGGTAAGACATTTTTCTTTTGTCTAGACATGTCTTGTTGTCTGTCAACTATATTCAAGCTCGACCACCTTCCTCTTCACGCCTTTAGCCTTCTTGCTCTCCTGTAGGTTCACCTTGAAGACATACATTTTCGGTCGGATCCCAACAGCGCACGCGTCCTTCAACATTCCAATCACCTTCTTGCTGACGCAAGCCTGAATTCCAGAATCGTTGTTTGCAGCATAGTAAGAAGCCTGGATCCACTGCCGCACGCTGTTGTTCATATCAATACACATCAACGGTTAGTGTCGCTATCAGCTATCAGGTGGCCTCTTCGTTGAGCCCAGCGTACATCCACCCTGTTCCAGATGTTCTGTACAGTCTCCCCAAACACTGAGTTATGCACGAGTTTGAAAAAGTATTTTTTTCGAACTTGGTCTAGGACACGGCCTGGAATCCCCTGTTCTTGTCGATATCCTCCTACAACCATTTGGTCGTCCTAAACCTAATGGTCTGGTAGAGTTTCTTCGTCCTCCATCCCAGCCGAGATACTTCTTCGACAATGAACTTATTATGATCGTCGTGGTGCTCCTCTCGATATTCAAGGTCCGTTTC
>JAOXYH010000005.1:674518-689084 GCA_028566455.1 Botula fusca | reverse complement strand
CGACGACGACGGACGACGGACGCTCATGGATAGCAAAAGCTCACCACATGACCCTTCGGGTCAGGTGAGCTAAAAAACAATTTTTTTCCAAAAAAATGTGTTTTTCAAATATTTCCCATAGGATACTGTTGGAAGGAGGTGGGGTTCTCTTATCCGCAACTCCTCCTAAACCACTTGATGGAATTTCATGAAACTTGCACAGATTTTACCTTGTAGACTGTAGATGTGCACCTCATATTTGGGTTTTTCAAAAAAATATTGTTTTCCAAAAAAATGTGTTTTTCAAATATTTCCCATAGGATACTGTCGGAAGGGGGTGGGGTTCTCTTATCCACAACTCCTCCTAAACCATATGCTAGAATTTAAACAAACTTGGTTTATTTTTTTCCTTATTGACTGTAGATGTGCACCAGATGTTTTTTTTTAATTGATCATATATTTTTTTCCCCAAAAATTATGTTTTTAAATATTTTTCAAAAATCACAGATTTTGAAAATTTGCAATATCTTTAGTTTAACTTATCTGATATCTCTCAAAATTTGAGATGTTATTCAAATATACGAGACAAATGAACTAATTGATTTTTGTAGTGATGCATGAAACAATTTTTGGGGAAATGTAGCTTTTTTGTTCAGAATTCACAGATTTTGAGAAGTTGCAATATCTTTAGTTTAACTTATCGGATTTCTCTCAAAATTTGAGATGTTGTTAAAATGTATGACACTAATGACCTAATTGATTTTTGTGATGATAAATGAGAAACATTTTTGGGGAAAAGTGTTGTTTTTTTTCAGAATTCATTGTTTTTGAGAATGGACTGGTTTCAGGACAATAATTCCTGACTTTTCCATATCTATGTTCCAATACACCAAACTTTATGAGACTCAGAAGCCTATTGATTTTGATGTTCATCAGTGAAACAGTTTTGGGGAAAATCTGAGGATTGAATGAGTTCTGTATAGTCCTTATCTGTATGAGACTCAGAACAATGCAGAAGTCTATTGATTTTGATATCATACCTGGTTGTTTTTTAATTTTTGTCAGAAATCACAGATTTTGAGGATTGACAGTATCTTTACCTTACCTCAGCTGATTTCTACCATAATTCAAGATATTATTAACTATATGAGACCCCAAAGCCTGTTGATTTTACTGTCAATTTATGACATAGTTTACTGTTTTACACCTTTAACTTAATTCAGTATTTAATGTATGCTAATCGCAGGCAACACATGTCTTCCGTGGAAGACTCACATCTAAGTTTGAATATTGTAGGGTTATGAGCACTGGATAAAATAAATACCTATATATTGATTTGTTATATGTCACTTTTATTTTAGAGAATATACAAATTAGTATTAAATGTTAAATGCCATGTGAATCTCTCATTGGAGCATACTCAATATTTTTCATATTTCAGGTTTGAAGGAAAAGTACCTTGTCTTTCAATTGGTAGAGATATACTACCCGAAGTGTATGGTAATGAGAAGTCAGAGATCACTGGTATACACTTTCAGAAAGTGAATGATGGCTTTGTTAAGGCAGCTATCAGAAGTGATTTGTTTATGTCAGTAGATTGGCCCAACGCTCCAACCAGGAACATGCTGCAGGGACCAAATCTAGATCTTAATGCAGAGGGAAACCGCTTTGAAATTGTCCCACCAAACTTGTGGTATCAAATAACAAACCTTTTGCTGCATCTTAAGCATGCCTTAATTCAAATGGTAAGTACAAATTGATAATTAGAGGACTAAATAATTTATTTTAATATAAGAAAGTCAAGGTACATGTACAGTTACATGTATTGGCTCTGGAAATTTAATGTCAATTTTTGCTTAGTTCAGGATGTCAATTTTTTGTATTAATTTGAGGATTCCCTACATGCATACACATGTAGTTTCCCTATAATTCTTGATATACATGAAAATTGGCAATTCTGTGCAGTGATGATATATGCACAGGCCTATCAACCAGGTTTGCACTTTCAATCACTAATGGAGGTGTAATGCATACTTGTCATGCTTATAGTTAATTGTTTTGCCTTTTTTATGTCGCCTGCTTTAGCAGAGTCGGCATATAGGGATACCATCTGTCGTCCTGCGTCGTCGTCGCCGTCACAAACCTTCGTCACACTTTTCTCAAGAACTACTCATCATAGCTATTCGATATTTGGTATGCAGCTTCAGCTATTGGTCCTATACCGCGCTATGCGATTTCAGACCTCTGCGACCCCTACTTCCTGTTACCGACTTCGTCATTTTTACCTGCGTCACCAACGGTGAAAGCAGGTCTAGTAGTCACTCGACTCCGTCCGTTCGTCCGTCCGTCGCAAAATTTTGTGTAATCCGTAACTCAAAAAGTATTCAACCTACATCATTCAAACTTTACATAGTGATTATATATATATTGAAGATGTGCACCTCCTATTTTGGAGAAATTTGAAAAAAAAATTAATGTGATTGTTGCCGTTTTTGGACTTAGCCATTTTTCACAATAAAATTATACTGTACAAAGAGGGATAACTCTATCACAATATTTGAATAATTGGCAATGTTGAATAACAGAGTCCTTTTTAAAGAGTATTATAATATAATAATTTGATTTTTACTGTGTTGGACTCTGCTTTTTTATCACAAATAATGTGATTTTTGCTATGTTTGGACTTAGCAATTTTTCACAAAAAAATTTCAATGTACAAAGGTGGATAACTCTATTGAAATATGGGTACATTGAAATTATTGATGCTTTAAGAATTACAGATTCCTTTTTAAAAGAGTAGTATGATATAATAATTTGATTTTAACTACATGTATGTTGTACTTTGCTTTCTTTTTCAGAAATTATATTGACATTGATGCTTATATATCTTTTACTCATGAAGTATTCTAGAATTGAAGGACCTTAGCATTAGAAACATTAGATTGATAAAGTTGATTAAGTTTTTACCACCTATTATTAACACATTTGAGATGTTTGAAGGATACTCTATTATGCATTTTCAACTTAATAATTTTCAAGCTGTACATAAGTTTCGCACAAAATAGTATGACGGTGACGCAGGTCCTGACATGTAATTGGTCTTGTTTAGCATTTTATTATGGTCTTAAGTGAAAATTTTCGTCACACTTTTCTCAGGAACTACTCATCATAGCCCCTTGATATTTGGTAGGCAGTCTCAGCTATTGGTCCTATACCGCACTATGCGATTTCAGACCTCTGTGACCCCTACTTCCTGTTTACCGACTTAGTAATTTTTTTAGCATTTATGGCCTAAATGAAAATTTTCGTCGCACTTTTCTCAGGAACTACTCATCATAGCCCTTTGATATTTGGTATGCAGCCTCAGCTATTGGTGCCATACCACGCTATGCAATTTCAGACCTATGCGACCCCCACTTCCTGTTTACCGACTTTTATGGTCTTAAGTGAAAAATTTTTGTCACATTTTTCTCATGAACTACTCATCATAGCCACTCGATATTTGGTATGCAGCCTCAGCTAATGGTCCCATATCGCACTATGCTATTTCAGACCTCTGCGACCCCAACTTTCTGTTTGCCTAATTAGTATGTTTTTTAGCATTTATGGTCTTAAGTGAAAATTTTCGTCACACTTTTCTCAGGAACTACTCATCATAGCCACTCAATATTTAGTATGCAGCTTCAGCTATTGATCCCATACCGCCCTGTATGATTTGAGTCCTCTGCGATCCCTACCGTCTGTTTACCGACTTAGTTTGTTATTCTCCAATGAATTCAAAGCAGGCGACATACGCATTCCATCGAATGCATCATCTAGTTCACAATTTCCCCCCTGTTCAATGCTTTTAAAATAATTATAATTAGTAAATGCAAAGTAATAAAGAAATACATATACATGTATCGCAGGGGTTGGGAAGGAAATTTTTTAGAGGGGCCATTTTCATGTTTTTTTCTTCAAATTTGAAAATCTGAAGAGGCCATTTCTTAACATTCTACATAAAATTATGAAATGAGAAGGGGTCATTTCTGATTCTAAGGGGAAAAATCAAGGCCTTCCCAATCCCTGTCAGTATGTATTACATATGTAGTAAAACACAAGCTAAACAAAATGAAAGAAATACACATAATATTAACAATGACATGCATCCTACAATTAACACTGCATTGTTAATTATGTATGCTAACTGGTGAAAGGAACGCTGTGTTGTGAATCTGCGAAAATGGCGTTCACACGCTAAAAGTGCTTTAAAAATTTTCTGGGGAGAAGCCTGATTACTCCCACATACACCATTCAATTTTCATGAAACTTTGCAGGCCAGTAGAGCTGATAGTACTGAACATTTTTGCTTCACATATTAATTATTTATCCCTTATGGTTTTCATGATATATCCCCTAAAAATGCAAAAGGAGTAGGGGCGATAAGGACCAGAATTGGCCAAAAAAATAAACATTCTTAAAATGTGTTCAAAATTTATCAAAAGGCAGAGGAATATCCATGTTTTTAAATTATGAGTTGAATTTTGTTGATTTATTTCCATGCAATTTACCATAACATCACAAAATGACGTCATAATCAACTTTTTGATGAAAAACAGCAAAATTTGATAAAAATCAAGTGCAATTTCGTAGAATTGAATATGTGCGCATTCGTGGTACAACTAAATGTTCCTATTACCATAAGGGACCTGTACATGTATATAAAATATATTTTTGTACCAAGCATGCGCAGGTATCTAACTAGGTGAAAAACTGCTGAAAAATATTCTCTTTTCATGATTTTTCGCCAAAAATTGATGTTTTCTACACTTTATGACGTCACTGCGAAGAATTATTGGTACGTTAGGGAAGTAAAAGTGGAAGATATGTCACAAGCAACTATTTCTGCTAAAATATGCAAGGTTAGAACATTGCCATTGAATTTTTCATATTTTGCTGAATTTTAGGGTCAAAATGGGCCCTTATTGCCCCTTGTCCTTTACAAAAAATTGGTAAATTTAGGTAGAAAATGCACGTTCAAATGGCAATAATAGCTCCTACATGATTTATTGGATTTTCTTGAAATTTTCATCCTAGGTAGACTTTCACTAGAGCTTCATTTTCATGTACATGTAACGGTTTTTTCTGTATCTTCTCTATTTTTGAAAATATGCACTAAAAACTTGTGAAAAAAAGTAGTCAAAACCATGTGTTCTATTTATAGTAACACCAACCATGTTTTTCATGGAAACCCAAATGATTCACAAATTATAATGGTGAAACCATGTGAGCTATAAAAAAAAGTAGCATCAATGGTTTCAGCTAAATCAAAATGAAGCATTCTTGAATTTTTTCCAAAATTTATTTATATTTTCTCAATAGAATTATATGTTTTTAGATGACCCCTGCAAATGGACCTCCACCCCAGTCATTACATGATGGATTAAAGAGCGACATATGGACTGGTGGGATAAACAACTCCCGTAATGAAACACCTAAACCTGTGCGATTGGCGTCACTAAAGCAGATCATTGGAGAGCATTGGGTAAGTTAGATGTAAGGTATTTATTGCCAGATAATGTATGTTTGCTTGCCTTGACTGTCACCCTGTAACAGTCCGGTTGTATTTTCCTATGAGTTGTTATATTTTGAATGAGTAAGCACAATAATCTCTAAACTTTGATGCAAAATTGCCTATAATTTGGAATTTTAAATCACATTTTTCCAACTTAGGTTATTATGCTGCCTGCAACGTGTTACAGAAGTGACATATAGGGATTAATTCCTGTCAGCCCGCGATTGTTAACCAGGCAGGGGTTTATCAGCACCTTTTGGGAAAAAGGAGTCTATGGTCATTTTGGGAATTTTTCATCTGCGTTCCGGTGAAATTGGGAAAAAAACATTGCCTCTGCTCCTCCCCCTCCCCAAATTGGTACATATACAGTTTTGTATGTTATAATGAAAAAAAATATTTTACTTTTATTTAAGGGATGACAAAAATGTTTAGTCAGTCCACCGTGAGATGAATATGACAAACACATACTATCCACAATGGTCCCCAATCATGCTGCACTCGGCGTAGCTTTTATTGTTCAAATAAGGGGAGATGATATTTTCTCTATATTTAGCAAGTGAAAACTCTGATCTTTCCTAACCATTTAATGTGTTCAATAACACACAGAAGCCAAATCTAGAAATGGTACATGTGATGTATATCAAAAGTGTAAGAACAATTCTGACCCCAAATGCCTGTGTCTTTGACAGTCTGAATGTGTATAAGATAACTGTAAGGTAACCAACTCATATATATGATTGTATATACAACTCAGGTGGATAGTCTGTCATACAGATAAATTACAAAAATCACATTTTTGGAATCTTTATAAGCTAAGTTTTTTATTGTTTCTAACATATGGTGAGAAAAATTCAAAGGAAAATGTATATCTCTCTTAAAACCAATTACATGTATATTGACATTGTACATGCGGCATTCAGAATAGTAGGATTCAAGATTATGTTTGCATTTAGAGATTGTATTCATAAAGTTTTCGGACTTTCCCAACTAGCTACAACCAAATTTGAAAAAGGAATTCATTGTAAAATGTATGAGGGTTTTCACATGCTAAATATAGGTAAAATATTATCTCCCCTTATTAGGGCCCCACAACTTTGTTGTGGACGCCTTATAGTAATCAGTCTGTCTGTCCGTCCATAACAAATCAGTTTTCCTGACTTTTTTTCTAAACGCTTGCAGATATTGAGCTGAAATTTTGTATGTGTGTCTGGTATGATGAGTTACAAGTCAAGTTAAAGTTTTGATCCGGTCTGTCCATATTTGACCAAGCTACGGCCCTTGGACTAAAATAACAGTTTTCCAGACTTTTTTTCCAAACGCTTGCAGATATTGGGATGAAATTTGTATGTGTCTCTGATATGATGCGTTACAAGTCAAGCTTAAGTTTCGTTTGGGTCCGTTGATTTTCAACCAAGTAACAGCCCTTGGACTTTTCCAATAGGGTTCAATCAGGCGGGGCCTTTCGAGATGGCTGCCATCTCCCTGATGTCTAGTTTTAACAAACATTAGGATTTTTGTTGTCCAAAAAGATTTTTTTTCTTCAAACTTTCGGTGTAAGTATTAAGTTGTAATCAGAAATTTTGTAGGTGGCTGAAAATCATCAAAAATATCATTTTGCATTAAAAATAATTTATAGACAGCCATTGAATGGACTAAAATTATGGCAATGTACAAACAAATGTGTTGATATTTTTAGATGACCTTTCAAGGCTAGATCTGCACATTTTTGTGTATATTGTATGTGTAGAAGTCTAAGTATAATTCAATGTAAATCACAACACCCAGTGCATTCAGTGTTAGGGGAATCGCTGTAAATGCCATAATTAATTTGAATCATACTAATATATTAAATGCTCTGTAATGTCTCAAAATTTATTCTCTTTTAGGTTGAAAATACGTGGATACAAAGCTTTGCCCTTTGTATTACTGAAGGTATGGGCCAAGAACAATCTTCTATCCAAGATTTCTTAACGAACCTACTTGGCTTGGGTACAGTATGGTCAGACATTTACTGTATAAATGCACCAGCGGAAACATCTAGGAATAAGTCATTGAGGGAAGGCGTTATGCACTGTCTTACTTATGGATTTCATGAAGATCAAATTGATAGAGCAACTGAACAAATGCAACGTCCACTTGAACAAAGATTAAGAGAACGTGCACGTGGACGTGAAAAATATTACGCGACTGAAGATGGGAAATTGACTCATAGAGTTGTTATACCTAAAGCTATGGGTGACAGACAAAGATCCAAGTCTAGATCCCCTTCTCCTACAAATGACATCCGTCCACAGGTAAGGCGGCGTATACCACCTAGACCGTTGCCACCAAACAACATCCATGATTTTTTGGGGGATGCAGATAATTATGATCTGCATGCCCCCAATTTACATAACTTTTTTGAACCACACAAACCAGATTGTGTAGTAGTTAAAGAGCAGAATATTGGACAGAACCTGTCTGCAGCACTATTATGTACAGTGGAAATTTGCTCCTGGCAAAGGTTTGGGGAAGTAAATTTTAGACGAGCTCTGAATCATGCAACACATCAGTGTGTACAGCAGTGCCTAGCTGGGTTATCATTTAACCAGGAACATATTTTGGGCCTCGTTTTTGTTCCAGATGGTATTAAATTGGTTAAAGTTGAGCGAGATCCAAATCAAATTTACAGAGTAACAGAAACAGATCTGATTACTTGGGATGATACCAACCTGATACTTCAATTACTTCGCTATTTACAGAACTCCTTCAATAATTAAGGGACAAGGTTCCGTGTGGGGGGGGGGGGTGGGTTGGGGGGTGTCTAGAGTTGTATATATGTATAGCTACACCCATATATAGTTTCTTTTTTAGTAATTTTTTCCTGAATTTCACAAAAATGAAAACTGGTTATAGTATGGTGATTGGGCAGCTGCAGGCGGGGTAAAAACTTTCGTAACTCTTTTCTCAGCAACTTAGGGTTCTGAAATATTTTATGTAGCCTCAGGTTGGTGTCACACAAGTCGTAAGCGATTTTCAGGTTTGTCAGACATCAAATTCCTGTTCAACTAAATTCAGATTTTTGTGTCTTAGATCAATTTTTACCGGAATTTCACAAAAGACTTTTAAGTGAAAATGGGTTATAGTATGGTGATTGAGGGGCGCGGGTAAAAACTTTCGTAACAGTTTTCTCAGAAATTACTAATCATAGGGTTCTGAAAATTTGTATGTACTAATGTAGCCGCAATTTTCAGGTCTGTCGGAGGTCTACTTCCTGTTTAACGAAATTCGGGTTTTTGTGTCTGACCGATTTTTTGCAAATAACTTGGAATGTGAAACATCAATAAGATCATAATTTCATTCTTTCATTTGTGTTTTCATGGTAATATACATATTTTTTGTGATACATTGAGTAACGAGGCGAATTTTGTAATCGGTAGATTATCCCATGTTTGAAATACAGGGAGAGAGAGAGAGATGAGTGTGCAAATTTTTCAATTAAAGGATCACTTTAATTTTCCATTTTTCCATTAACGGACTTTTTGTGCAGTTAACTGTCTAAACAGGTAAATTAACAGACTTTTCTAATTGTAATTGTGAATTGTATTTTCAGAGTAAATTTCAAGTGAAACTGTTAATTCCTTCATACAAATTCAATACACAGAAGTTAAATTTTTGTCATTTCCGGTCAAGATGGGCAAAAAATTGGTCTAATTAATAGTCTAAAAAACTTTTTTCATACTCAACAGATTTTCATCAAATAAATTGCATTATAAAATGAAAGTAATTTTTAAGATTGAATTCAAGTTATAAATATTAATTTCAAATATTAAAAAATAACCACCAAATCTCACGATCTTGGAGTTGCTGATCCTTCTATAATGGCAGTGGCGCCCCGTCCACGCATTCGTGGACGAGGAGCCTCTAGAGGCTAATCGTCCACACATCCGGTTTCCGTTAATAACAATGTTCACCTGTATAATTGGCGGGATAATTGGACAGTTTTCTGATGAAATAAATATTTCAAACTGCCTATCTTTTTACTGTATTTTATTTTAATTCATTCTATTTATTGATTAAAGAAATGAAAAACTATATCAGTTTGGATAGTTAAAATGTATAACATAAATGAATTTCACAAACAAAAGTGCAGCAAAAAAGGAAAACATTCGTGACATTTATGGTGTTTCAAACTTATGCGTGATAGTTTACTTTTCATTTTTTTTAAATTGTTTTTTTTTTTTGGTCATTTTGCTTTATTTTATTTCTATTTACTGAGACGAATATATAACTAATATTCGTCCCAGGCATTTGAAATTATTTGTTTTTTTTTCCCAATAAAATATAAAATTGCAAATGAAAGAATTTCGAATTTCGGGGAAGTATAACTTTTACATCTCATACTTTGTTTTAACATATTTAAACCAACTTTAATCATATATTTTCCGATATTACTTACTAGAATCTTGTATTTTAACATGTGTGATTTTGTTTTCAACTAAAACCGGATGTGTGGACGATTAGCCTCTAGAGGCTCCGCATCCACGAATACGTGGACGGGGAGCCACTGCCTTCTATAATCAGGTCCTTGATATTGTATAGTAAAAACAAAATATTATATATAAACATGTTAGAAAATTTTAATGTTATAAATTATATATTATATATTTCATGTTATAGAATAAAATTATTATGATGAATCTTTATTGTCTCTGTGCCAAAGGAGAAACACATTAGGTTCATTCAGAGGTATGTATGTACTGTCTTAGGCCAACATACATTTTCCACTCAAGCAATGGGTTGCTTAAAATATCACAGCGACTTGGAGGGAAATACAATGCACTTGATTGTGTTAGCTCACAATGTTATCACCTTGTGTCCGATGTCGTCGTCTGTCGTAAACTTTGTTTTCAAAAATCTTCTCTGAAGCCACTGTATGGATTTCAACCAAATTTGGTACAAATGATCCCTAGGGCATTTAGATTACAATTTATGGATTTCCATGAAAAAAACATAGTTACTGTTGCTACAAATATAACAAATGGTTTTGACTACTTTTTCACAAGATTTTAGTGTATATTTTCAAAAGTAGAAAAGATGCAGAGAAAGTCATTATTTGAAAATTGATTAAAGTAAATGGGAGTTATTGCTCTCAATACTTGACATCAATTTCTTAATCCATCACGACTTTCTCAATAGACCGATTAGGTGCGGTGAGTACATTTGTACGGTGATTGATTTTTCAAATGTGATTTAGAAAGTTATCAATAGATACACTGTACAATTGTGTTCATTTTAGTGGAGTGACAAATCTCAGAAAGATGCTTAGTTTTCAGGTTTAATGCACCCACATGACCTGCAGCCTATTTTCTATCCAAATGTTGATGATAGTAGTAAATGGTTTGATTTGTCATAAGGAATTTGTATGGTACGTTTCGATTTTTTTTTCACAAAGACACTTAAGAACTATATGTACTAGAGTGGTGTAGCCTTGCATACAGATGTACCTATGGTAGTCTCTAGGTACATGTTCTGTCCACAATGTCTACCTTTTTTTCAGAGATTCTTTTTAAATGGAATACTAAAAGATACCGACATGTCATGATGTGTATTTTACAAGGAAATTGGTTATTGTTTCCACAAAAATATGACCTTATGAATAATTGAAATTGGAATGTTTTAAACCATTTTGCGTACATTGGTCACGTTTTGTCCACAACTCCTGACAGACTACTGGACATGTGCAAATTACAAAGAAAAGTCCCATAGGCATGTTATATACGAGTACGTTATGATATTTTTAAAGTGTGACCCAGTAAGTACTATGATATTGTATACAATAATAATTCTATGTAATATTTCAACATTTTATACACAACACAAGATCTAATAAATGTTTATTAATATTGAATAAGTTAACATATATACATTAAATTAAATTACACAAAAACAACACAAAATATTTTGGCATTTCTGGGGGCTACTCAATAAAGAAAAATTTTTGATCAAAATTTTAAACAATGGTGAGGACCTGGGGGGAGCCCAGCAGGTCCTCAGTGCACGTACCAGGGGGGAGCCCAGCCGGTACGGCACTCTTTAGAAAAACGGTAAAACAATCACAACAAATTAAAACCAATAGTGAGGACCTGGGGGGAGCCCAGCAGGTCCTCAGTGAACATACCAGGGGGGAGCCCAGCCGGTATGACACTATTTAGAAAAAACGGTAAAACAATCGCAAATTAAAACCAATGGTGAGGACCTGGGGGGAGCCCAGCAGGTCCTCAGTGCACATACCAGGGGGGAGCCCAGCCGGTACGACACTCTTTAGAAAAACGGTACAACAATCACAAGTTAAAACCAATGGCGAGGACCTGGGGGGAGCCCAGCAGGTCCTCAGTGAACATACCAGGGGGGGAGCCCAGCCGGTATGACACTCTTTAGAAAAAAAGGTAAAACAGTGACAAATTAAAACCAATGGTGAGGACCTGGGGGGAGCCCAGCAGGTCCTCAGTGCACGTACCAGGGGGGAGCCCAGCCGGTACGACACTCTTTAGAAAAACGGAACGTATTCGGGGTATCTGGGGGGAGCCCGGCAGATACCACTTGACCTGGGGGGAGCCCAGCAGGTGCAAGTTGTTCGGATAAGTATACAATTGTCATAACAAAAAGACACATCATCTGAATTGGGGGTTAGAAAATTTCAACAATGAAATTTACAATGCAATGCCAATAAATCAAGTTCACATCCCACATAAGTTTTATCATTATATATTATTATTTTCTAAAATACCTTTCAAGTGGCCCCATATTGTACATAATATATAATAAATTCTGTCTTTAAAAAAAAACACTATACCACTACAAAAGACAGTATTAATAACATATACATCAATAAGTATAAATAGCTATAGATAATATGTAAATAAACAAGTTTTAAGACATACTTCAAAAGGTGCTGATGGGGATGGAGGGAGGGCCAAAAATCAAGCAAGAATCTCATCTACATGTACTGAATTCCATACAACAATCTACTCTGGAAATTCTCAACAGACTGGCTATTGAGTCATAAGATTGACCCACCCTTCAAGTGTAAACTAATCACCCCCACCACATGTGCTGCTATAATTAATGCCCCATATCAAAGATAATGAAGATAAGAAATTAACATGGTGTATGATCTGACATTTGTATTTTGTGACTTTTCTAAGGCCTTCGATAAAGTTTGGCATCGTGGACTTCTACACAAACTGAAGGTTTATGGTATAACTGGAAACTTATGTAATTGGTTCGAAAGTTATCTAAATGGTAGAAAGCAGAGAGTAGTTATTAAAAATTGTTCATCCAACCTATGCAATGTATCTGCTGGTGTACCCCAAGGGTCAGTTCTTGGGCCCCTTTTATTTATTATTTATATCAATGATATTGCAGATAAGTTGATATCAGTAAGCAGACTTTTTGCTGATGATACCTCGTTTGGATACTCAGGCCATGATGAATTACAAATTAAAAATGTAGTTGACCATGACTTGAATGAACTATAATATGCTTGGTCGAAGAAATGGCTGATGACATTCAATCCAGATAAAACAGAAGTCATGGTCTTCTCCAATACTACTGTAGAAAATCTTGACTTCTCTTTTAATGGAAATCCCATTTCTATATCGAATAGCCACAAACATTTAGGTGTTACATTCAGCAGTGATGCCAAATGGAATGACCATGTCAATAACATTGTGACGTCTATATCAAAACACTTGGGCATTTTACGGAAACTCAAATACAGACTCAATCGAGGAAACCTAGAGAAATTATATCTTGTCTATATACGACCACTTTTCGAATATGCTTGTGAAGTCTGGGATAACTGTGGTATTTGCAATTCTAATAAACTGGAACAAATGCAATTAGAAGCTGCTAGAATAGTCACAGGACTACCTATTTTTACAAAAATTGACTTTTTATACAGAGAGACAGGCTGGGAAATGCTCTCTGTGCGGAGAAACAGGCGAAAGCTTCAAATGTTTCACAGCATAGTGAGCAATTCTGCTCCTGCCTACCTTTGTAATTTACTTCCCCCCACCATTCAAAGTACAACTATATATCCCCTTAGAAATGGTGGTGATATTATCGTGCCTTTCTGTAGGTTGTCACTCACCAGAGAATCCTATTTCCCATCTACTATTAGAAATTGGAATAATTTAGACCAGTCTTTGCGTAATGTCAGTTCTATTGCTAAATTTAAAATAGAACTGAAGACGCTAGACCGATCTAATAAGCAATGCATACCTAAATATTATTTTTATGGACCTCGTAAATTAAATGTTATTCTGACTCAGCTTAGATGTTCAGCTTCATTTTTGAATTATGACCTCTACCGCGCACACATTATCACTGACCCATCTTGTCAATGTGGTGCTGATATTGAAGATGCCGGACACTTTCTTCTGGAATGTCCTCGGTATATCAATATCAGAACCACATTGAGAAATAATCTTGACTGGTTACCAAATGATTGTATTATAAGTGTTGAACTTTTGACTTGCGGAAATCCGAACCTTTCTGACGTACACAATGAGAAAATATTTAAGTGCGTATTTGAATACATAAAAGGATCTAATAGGTTTCTTGTAGTATAATTGTCTATGATGAACCACACATCTCACCTGATCCACTCCCTTCTGTTTCATTTTTTTTCATCTTTATTGATATGTCTTATATAATTAATGATAATAATGCATGCCTAGTGGAATATTATCTTAATGTTAGATATTGTATAATGGAGAAGACTTCATAAGTTTGTTTTAACTTGTGTCTTATCCATTTTGTCATGTTGATTTTGGCAAATAAAATATGTTTAAACTAAACAACATATCCAAATTCAGTTTTCTTTGGTTGAGGCAAACTTAAGTTATTGAACGGGAACCAAAATTTTGACAATTTCATACTTTATAAAGGGACATAACTCAGGAACGTCAAAAGTGAAATCGGTCAAAATCGAACTTGACCTGCCTTTTGTGGTTCCTAACAACATATCCAAATTTGGTTTTGTTTTGT
>JAOXYH010000005.1:644906-674418 GCA_028566455.1 Botula fusca | reverse complement strand
TGAGTCAAACTTAAGTTATTGAACGGAAACCAAAATTTTGACGATTTCGTACTTAATAAAGGGACATAACTCAGGAACGTCAAAAGTGAAATCAGCCAAAATCGAACTTGACCTGCCTTTAGTGGTTCCTTACAACATATCCAAATTTGGTTTTGTTTGGTTGAGTCAAACTTAAGTTATTGAACGGAAACCAAAATTTTGACGATTTCGTACTTAATAAAGGGACATAACTCAGGAATGTCAAAAGTGAAATTGGCCAAAATCGAACTTGACCTGCCTTTAGTAGTTCCTAACAACATATCCAAATTTCAAAACATTTGACTAAGGCTAACTTAATTTATTGAACGGAAACCAAAACGGGACGGACGGACGGACATACGGAGGGACGGAAAGACGGACGGACAGACGGATGGGCGGACAAGGGTAAAACTAAATGCCCCCGTCGCCTAAAGGCGGGGGCATAAAAATTCAATAGATACCAATACCGGTACCTTATAGACAAATATTCTGTTACAGTTTCACAAATCATACAGGATGGCGTTGAGTTATAGATCTGTTGACATTTTGACTATTGGAATTTCCCAGCTTGTCATTTCTATTATGTTGGTTGCTCCCCCCTTTTTGTAAATGTTGCAGAAACATAGACAACTGTCATACAAGTTGGATGTTTGATGCATCATAAAACCAGGTTTAACCTGGGACAAATATTTAGTTATATTCGTCCCAGGTTTAACCCACCATTTTCTTTGGAAAATGCCTGTACAAAGTCAGGAATATGACAGTTGTTTTCCAATTTTTTGGCCTCTTGATATGGTTGAGCTTTTTATGGCTTTGTCAGTTTTTGTGGACTTTCCCTCTTGAAAACACCTTGGAGTACAGTACATTTGTTATGACCTTTATTTTCAATCCAAGGCTTTATATTGTAGAAAGGATCATTGTGTAAAAATTTCAGGGCAATTGGTTCACTTGAACAGAAGTTATTGCACGGAAACCAATGTATCTACAGACAGACAGACGACGACAGACTCATAACATAGTACGACCCCAAATTTTTTGCAGTCATATAAAAATAAAAAGCCAAATCCTGCTAAGGATAACTCCAAACTGTGTAGATAAACCTTCGTTTCATAAAATGAAAAGTGAACGTTTTTTAGTGGGTGAGAATATCGAAGAGTACTCCTGTGTACCGTTCTACCGGCCTTTTTTCAATGTGTAATGTGAAAGTATTAAATAATGTGTCTATATTCCTAAGGAAATTAGAAAAAAATATTGTAAATTATTTATTGCTTTTCATTCTTACATTTTGTATTTTGTCTGTCACTTCCATTATGTTTGTACAAATTTCCTCTTGTAACACTTATATGTGTCAGAGTGAATGAATAAAGAATCTTGAATCTTGAATCTTGCAAACATGCAAAAATTAACACTGTATACACAGGTTCACTTGCAATTTTTAACAATATCAGAATGTACCACAACTCATATATATATATATATATATTCAAACTTGAAACTTAACTTGAACTCTAACTCGAAATTTTAACTTGAAGTTTAATTGGAAAATTTAACTTGAACTCGAAGTGTAACTCGAACTTTAAGTTCAAACTCTGACTCTAACTCGAAGTTAAACTCTAACTCTGACTCAAACTTAACTCTAACTTGAAGTTTAACTCGAACTTTGACTTAATCTCTAACTTGATGTTTCTACACACCTGGCTGATAAAAAGTAAAAGCAAGGGGTTCAGCATGTCAAGGCTAAAGCTACAATTCAAACAACTGGACAAGTCTTCCAATGACTCAATATAAGAAAATCTGCGAAAGTACTTTTCTTCTTGGATGCCAATTTTCGTGCATTGCAGACACATCATCAGTTCATGGGTTCTTAAATTTGTGGTTTGCGACTTTCAACAGTGTAAATCAACTGAAGGGTATTAAATTTCATGGTTTAAGTCAACCACGAAATCCATGAAAATTGGTACCCCACGAACAATAGTACTTTTACAGTATTGCCCCTCATTCATTTTTTTTCAAGTTGTAAGAGATAGCTGTTAAAATTCAGAGCTACAGATAAGACGCGTAAATGCGTAAAAATGCTTTGGCTTTAATTAAAAATGCATTGAAAATTAAAACTGAGCGTAAACAAACATATTGATTTTCCGTTTATGTATTTATGTTTTGTTTACATGCTTATTGGAAAAGGACATTTTCACCTGCCCATTAGGTATTTTATTAAGTACATTCTCTCATATAAAGGGGACCTTAATTCTGGGGATTACCAGAATATAATTGGAAAGTCTGGCCATTGGCCATATCGGGCATTGTGTTAGGAGAGTGCCATGCTTCTTCCACCTAACAAAACCCTTCTGCAGTGTTCATAAAAGAAAAGGCTCTCTGTCGCTAAAAGAGACTAATTTGCAGCACCAACCCAACATCCATTTATACCTTGAAAATCTGAAGACAAGGACCTTCTCTATCGGCAACCTGAAGAAATGGGTGTTTTTGTGGGCTGAGCTCCAGATAATTTTTTACCTGACATGTATTTGTCCCCACTTTCAGTCCGATCCAGGTAGCCAGTCTCACAGTTTGATATACGACATTGTTACATTAGTTGAAATGCCTGCGTGTAGGTTCTCATATGGCCATCATTTTTATTGGGACTCTGCTTTTAAGATTACGGGCTAAAACCCTTCTTAAAGGGGTATATTGGTTAGTGGGATAAAAAACTCTTTTACAAAATTGGGCTATAAATTGTGTCCTGTCTTTAGAGAAATTACATGTTTTTTTCTTGATAAAGAACGTAACAAGAGAGCATGATTTATCTTGCAAAATTCAGACAATTACTACTGGAAAGTCTGCGTGATAGTCGGCGCTATAATCCACTAAGCAAAGGAATACAACTCAGCCAATTAAGGCTGGCTATATTATCTACCACAAGTAACCAAGGGAGGCAATCTCCATTACTTAACAAAGCTTTTGATTAAAGGTCCATAGGTGGCCATTTGCAATACTAAATTATTAGTTATCTACTTATTAGGGGGCACTCCAGTAAACTAGCCAATCAGAGTTTTGACAGTCCTCGAAAGAAGTACAAAATAGAACATGGGAGATTTCAAAATTTTTTTTATGTTGTTCTTTGTACAGTTTTCATTTGGCAGTTGTTCAGGTTTAATTGTCTGATGATTGAAGAGTTTAAATGTGGGGACTTTATATGAAAATGTATGAAAGCAGCAGGAAGAATTTGCAAATTCCTACACCCCCTGTGTAGGGGTTTCCGGATCTGTGTAAGTTGTCTTGTTTTGACCGGAACTTTTGAACAGCTGATTTCAGTCTTATTTGGTAATGACTTTCATATCAATTTGGCATATTTTTTGGGGCAAGGTGTTGAAATACTAGAAAAAATAAACCAAAATGCTGGGAAAAATCTGTGTGATTTTATATGAATTTTATTTCTTATATGTAAATGCACTTGTAAATATTTACCGGTGTGCCTTCTTATTAGATTCTCTCTTTGCAGTAGCAGTGTAAATTATCTGCCCATTAGCCTGTCCCATTACGTTTATTTATTCCTCGTTTTACAAAGTTTCTTGAACTGGAAACAGATTTAGTACTATGTTCAGCATTTTATCACTTAAGCTTAGGGTTTTGTTTTCAGGAGTAAATTTACTCCTTGCAAATTATGATTTCAGCACTGAATTTAAAAATTGGGGTATATACGCTTTGGACAAAAAGATAATCTGGAGCTCTGTAAAATGTAATGGTGAAAATATATGGTGATACAGCAACTTTCTTTCATTTGGACCAAAAATATAAATACATTGTACTACTCTTTTTAAGGAACAAAACTGCTTGAAAAGTTTCATCAACATAAATGTTCAAAACTAAATTAATTGTAAGTCATAGAGACCCAGTCTGCTCAATTTGATATGGAAAGACTTGTTAGTTTTCAAATGTGTTGATATGCTCTATACCACTTCACAAAATTATGGTTTGTGGACTGGTATAAACTGGCTATGAGTCCCCCAGACAATTTCTACTGACATTTTTAAAATTAATAAGTAAATTACACAGATTAAAGCAATCTAATGGTGTTCTAGGGAGGCCTTGCAATGTGGATCATTAAAATCTGAACGATGTGGAGATACTACTACTGTGACAGACCAATAAAATCTAGTCAAATCAGTTTTCTGTACTGATGCAATTGGATGTGCTGGACATGAAAATGTTCACCAATAAATGCTTTCTGATGACTGACTCTGAAGACTTATTTGTTTTCTAAAATGAAATGTAGACACTGGAGAATCCCTGCCCAAATTTTTCAAAACCTTGGGTTCCAAAAGGAATTTGATTTTTTATTGTAAAAAGCTAAAAAGCTTTAAAGCATTGTAGATATGAAGCTTATGTACTTTTTAATTATTCAATTTCAGTAAATATAGCCCCTACTGACAAGATGCTGGGGACTTTAGGTTAGCACTCCATCAATTTCTGTCTGTCCATCTGTCAGGTTTTGCACCACTTTCTTTCCACTGCTTAACCAAAATGACTTGATTTTTGGTGTATAGACTGATACACATGTACAGCAAGTTAACGATATTTTATCCTAGAGTGATTTTGTTATGGGCCTTGGAAATTTGAAATTTGAAGTGAAAATATTGTTTTGCTGCAATATTTTTGAGAACTTCCTCAACAAAATGATTCGAGTTTTGGTATGTAGACTTCTATAAATAAGTTACAGATCTTTGCTTTTAACCAGAGTCACTCAAGTATAAATGAAGGTCATAATGACCCAATTATTGTATGACTAATGAGTAGTACCCAAGACGCATTAAGGAGGAGGTCAACTGGCCAATTGTTTTTACTGTTCTATATTTAGACCAAAATTCAATTGAAAATATCTCTTTAACGGTTTCACCATGCCAAATGATACACAAGGGGAGAGTGGTGTAGCACGGGGACGAAGATTTTGACCACTAAAACACCGATAATTCGACACATATTTGTAGATTGCATGGTTATGTGACATTTATTCAGGACAACAAGTATTCGACAGAACACTGGGATCATTTAGGAATCAAAGTGACTTTGAACAAAGTTTGTATGCTCAAACTGTACGGGAAATGATCCAACACTTTGTGACTGTGGTTGTCGAAATTCAAAAAGCATTGACGATTTTGTGTGTTTGCAGTCAACTTACAACATTGTTCGTATGTCTGTAGATTCCAAAAGCATTCCACATTAATGGCAAAATTATTTTACACATGTCCATACTGTTAAATAGGATTACGATCATGATTTGTTCTCACATGACTTGTTGCGCATGGGGACAGAGAGTCCAGTGTAGCACGGGGACAGGGATCAGAAGGTTTCAGAATGATTTTAAAGTGGTATTAGACCAAATACAGGAAAGTATTAGCGTTGAAATGAAGTAATTTTATGTGTTTTCACTTTTCTACACAAAATCGTGTTAAACTGTTCTTGTTTGACCACATTTATTAGATTAAAATGGGTAATGCAATGGATGTGATGTACTGGATAATCAAGTGATAAATTTGTTTCGCTTTTATAAAGCAGATTGTATATACTTTTTTATATGACAGTGTCTTAATTTCTCCAGTATCCAGCAAAAGAACAGATTTTAACAGTGACTTGGTTATTAGGGTAAATTGTAGCGACCTTCCTTTTACTCGTGAAGTGTAGTTAAACCCATATCTATAATCTATTTATCTGATCCATGAATACATTATTTTTATATTCTATCACATCAAGTATTTTTAAGTAGTTTATAGACTATATACAGACAACCGGGGACTACTGGGACAAGATAGAGACACCACAATGGTACCAAATGAAAGCTAAGAGTTTAGAGTGTATCACGTGATGTACATATGGCCACTTTGGACCACTCTTTTGGCCACTTGTTGGCCCGCAAAGTTTGGACACCAAAGAGTCGAAAAACTAACTTTTGAACGGTGACAGATACGGCTTTCAAACCACTTGCATTCGCTTCAGAACGACATTTGTACCCCGAAAAGACCTATGATACTTGTCATTTCGTCCACGATTGCCCTAAAATGGGCCCTGAAAAGGCCAAATTCCTCGACTTTCAAGATAAACAGCTTCCAGTTGTATTTGATCATCTTCCATGTGCTCAAATCACAGTATTGGTCGCTTTAGAGGCTTATCAGAATTCTGTTAACAACAACTGGTAACGGGAATTCTAAAGTTAAGAAAAACCAGGATTTGAGCATATGGATATGATCAAATACAACTGGAACCTGTTATTATTAAGCATTAAATTGAGAATTTAAATTGCCACTTCTGTATCTTATATATTAAAATAAATGTAAATTAATGGGGTATAGGACATTTGAGCGAAAAGATTTTATTTTCAGGTAGACATTTGAGCGAAAACTATTTTTCATTTACCTGAGATTTTAAGAGGACATTTGAGCGAAAGTTATTTTTCATTTACCTGCGATTTAGTAGGACATTTGAGCGAATTTCATTTCACCATATCTTAAAATATTTTCAGATATGTGATTTAAATAAATCATATTAGAATATAAAAAGGTCATAAATAAATATCAGATAAAAAAAAAGAAAATATCTAAGAAATCAGAAACAATACATAAGTTCATACAAATTGAATGTGTTCTCGGGTTTTTGCTAGGGTGAGCAGGGTACAACAGACATATGTCTAGCTAACAGAAGAGGTACTAGTACACAATATTTCGTTCAAAAGTCTTTTTTTTTTTGCTCAGATGTCATTCCAGATTATAAGATTTCGCTCTTTTGGGTTATTTTTCTTTCGCTCAAATGTCCATCTAGTTTTTTTTACATTTCGCTCTTTCGGGTTGTTTTTCTTTGCTCAAATGTCCACTTTTTTTCGCTCTTTTGGGTTATCATTTCGTTCAAATGTCCTCCGCCGAATTAATGAAATGAACACTCACCTGAAATTACAACAAAGATTCTGAGATAGCGTCTATACTCTTTAATGTCATGATTGCAAGTGACCAGAGACGCTTTCTCATGTTTGTTGCCAGGTGAGGTTCTATAAGGCTAATTTTGACTGTGAACAAAGAAAGATACCTGAGATACCCCTTTGGTGGCCTCACGCCATTATAGACTATTTGATTATGAAAAACATATGTCGGCTTAATTTTTGACAATTGAGTGTTAATTGAAGTAACGAAGGATTAAGTTAGATTACGTATAACAAATTCCAAAATTGTGAGAATACAATAATCCTTTATTGACCAAAAGTGTTACCTTAAGACCATTTTTCCGAATTTTGTAAAGATAAGGTAAATCTGTAATCTTTAGTGATAAAAGGCCGAATGTTCTTTAATGCCCTTTTTTAACGTTAATGTAAATACATGTACAAATGTTGTTTTTAATCAAACATTGTAAATACATGTACAAATGTTGTTTTTAATCAAACTGTAAATAGTTCGATTGTGAAGACTTACGAAGGCTTCAACTGTTTTTACACAAATGCTGACAGCTTATCCAACAAATTGTATGAGCTTAAAGGACGAGTCCAAGGGGCAGAAAATAGAACTGATATAATTGGCATTTCAGAAGTATATCCCAAGAAATGCAGGTTTTTACCCGGAAAGGCAGAATTACAATTAAAGGGTTATGATTTATTCCTAAGCGAGGGTGGAGAACACAAGAGAGGTGTCGCTTTGTACACAAGCGAGCAACTAAAAGCAGAAGAAGTAACCTTCAACAACTCATACCAGGAAAGCATTTGGGTCAAGATCAAGCTAAAGGGTAATGACGAGTTACTGGTTGGTTGCATTTATAAAAGCCCAAATAGTGATAAGGTTAACTTGTCACTGCTGAATAAATTATTAATTGAAGCATCAGAACTCAAGCAATTTACACACTTGCTCATTATGGGAGATTTCAATTACCCAAAATTAGACTGGAATACATGGAATAGCGGGGGAGACAAGGATGGAGAGATTTTCATGGAAAGCATACGGGATAGTTATTTACACCAGCATGTCGAGGGATATACTAGAACCAGAGAAAACTGTGAACCCAGCATGATTGACTTAATATTTACCAACGAAATAGACATGATAGATAAGATCAATCATGAGAGTCCATTGGGACGTAGTGACCACTGTGTTTTACAATTCAGTTACAAATGCTATTTCGAGCTAGCTGGCTCAACTGAGCAAAGATGGAACTTCCACAAAGGTGATTATAAAAAGATGGCGGAAATGTTGGATATAGAGTGGGAACAACTTCTTAGTGGTGAAGATCCAGACTCAGCTTTCAATATATTTCTAACAGCATTTGAGGATGCTAAGAACAAATGCATACCAATATGTAACAACAAAGCATCACAGAAGGCGAAAAAACACAACTACTTGCCTTTGGACGAACATACCATCAAAGAAATCAGACACAAACACCGTTGCTGGACTAGATACATGGAAAATAGAGATCAGAAGAAATATCAAGAATTTGCAAGAGCCAGGAACAAAGTAAAATCGTTAATAAGGAAATCAAAAATGAAGATGGAGAAAGAACTGGCTGAAAACGCTAAAAACAACCCTAAGAAATTCTGGCAGTACGCAAACTCGAAAAGAAAAACAAAGACAGGAATAGGAGAACTAAAAGGCTTAGACAATGACGGGAATGAAGTTATAGCAGTAACAGATAAAGACAAAGCAGAAGTACTGGCAAATTTTTACAGTAGCGTTTTCACAATAGAACCTGAGGGAGATATACCACAGCTTGACCAATGCCATATTGAACATCCATTCATTGAGTCTAAATTCGAAGTAAAAGATATAAAAAAGCTTTTAGCCGACCTTAATATAAGCAAATCATCAGGCCCAGATAGTCTTCACCCCAAAGCCTTGAGAGAACTACAGGAAGTTATTGCAAAACCTCTTACAATGATTTTCAATCATTCTAAGGAAACCGGTATTGTACCAAAAATTTGGAAACTAGGCAAAATTGTAGCCCTTTTTAAAAAGGGATCAAAGACAGATCCAGGAAATTACAGACCGGTCAGCCTTACGAGTGTAGTTTGTAAGATGATGGAGAAACTTGTGTGAAATCAAATTGTGGGTCACATGACTAGAAACAACCTCTTTAGCAAAAGACAGTTTGGCTTCATAACAGGTAGATCCACTACATTGCAACTTCTCAAAGTAATGGACGAATGGACGGAAATACTTGACAATGGCGGTACTATTGACTCTGTGTATATGGATTTCATGAAGGCATTTGACAAGGTGCCTCATAAAAGACTTGTTAGCAAACTATCAAGGTATGGAATCAATGAAACAACAACCACTTGGGTGAAAAACTTCCTGTCTGAAAGAAAACAGAAAGTAAGTGTAAATGGCTGTGATTCTAGTAATCAAGATGTAACTAGTGGCATTCCACAGGGGAGTGTCCTAGGACCCATACTCTTTGTCATTTACATAAACGACATGCCAGAAGAAGTGGCCACAGAAACATATCTTTTTGCAGATGATACAAAAATATATAAAGAAATTACATGCACCAACGATGCAATTAATCTGCAGAATGATCTGGATACTCTCCAACAGTGGTCAAACAGATGGCTTCTTAAATTCCACCCTAACAAATGTAAAGTAATGTCTGTTTCGATAAGAAAAAGTGATAAGTCCAACCTTCACAAATACCATCTATATGACAATCAAGGGAAGGAAGTAGAACTAGAATACTCAGCAGGGGAAAAGGATATAGGAGTATTGATAGACGATCAATTGAAATACTCAGAACACATACAACAGAAAGTCAACAAGGCGAACAGTATAATGGGCCTCATCAGAAGGACTTTCACATATCTGAATGAAACCAACTTCAGATACCTTTTCCAAGCTTTAGTGAGACCACATTTGGAGTATGCGGCAGCTGTTTGGTCCCCTTATAGGCAACAAGATATTGATTGCATTGAAAATGTCCAAAGAAGGGCGACTAAACAAATACCTTCTCTCAAAAATCTAGAGTACCCAGACAGACTAAAGAAACTCAAAATGCCTACCTTGCATTACAGACGTCTCAGAGGTGACATGATTGAAGTCTTCAAAATTGTCACTGGTATATATGACAAAAATGTCACCTCAGATATATTTGACTTAGACCACAACTCAAGAACGAGAGGTCATCAGTTCAAACTGAAGAAAAAATTTTCCAAGACGAACACCAGGAAATTTAATTTTACGAATAGAGTTGTAGACATCTGGAACTCATTACCATCATATGTAGTTGAATCAAAGGATGTAAAAAACTTTGAGATACAATTAGATAAATGCTGGGAACATCAGGCAGTTAAATACGAGTATAAGAGCAACATCAATGTACAAAAATTCAATGCCGGAAACCACCAACAAAGCATTGAACAGAACACAAGAAGAGATGGATATAGTGGCGAAGAAAGCCAGCGTCCATTACAGACCTAACCTAACCTAAAACCATATATTTTATTATTCGTGATTACAAGACGAGCTGAATGCAGTATACATCTAAGCCCCGGGGGTAATCCCCACCAACTGAACAACTGAAATATTAATTTATCTTAAAAATGGTTGAAATCCCCTCCCCATAACCATATATTTCATTATTCGTGATCACGAGATGAGTTGAATGCAGTATACATCTAATCCCGGGGGTAATCCCCACCCCCTGAACTACTGAAATCTTACTTTATCTTAAAAATGGTTGTGATCCCCTCCCCTAAACCATATGTTTTATAATTCGTGATTACAAGATGTGTTGAATGCATTATACATTTAACATTTAGGTCCCGGGGTCATCCCCACCCCTTTTACAACAGAAACCTTAATGTATCTAAAAAATGGTTGAGATCCCCTCCCCTAAACCATATATTTTATTATTTGTGATTACAAGACGAGTTAAATGCAGTATACATCTAAGCCCGGGGATCATTCCCACCCCTGAATAACTGAAATCTTAATTTATCTTAAAAATGATAGAGATTCCCTCCCCTAAACCATATATTTTATTATTCGTGATTACAAGATGCGTTGAATGCAGTATTCATTTCAGCCCCAGGGGTCATCCCCACCCCATTAACACCAGAAACCTTAATTTATCTCTAAAATGGTTGCGATCCCCTCCCCTAAACCATATATTTTATTATTTGTGATTACAAGATTAGTTGAATGCAGTATACATTTAAACCCCAGGGGTCATCCCCACCCCTTTAACACCAGAAACCTTAAGTTATCTTAAAAATGGCTGAGATCCCCTCCCCTAAACCATATATTTTAATATTCGTGATTACGAGATAAGATAAATGCAGTATACATTTATGCCCCGGGGTCATCCCTACCCATTTAACATCAGAAACCTAAATTTATCAAAAAAATTATTAAGATCCCCTCCCCTTAACCACTTATTTTATTATTTGTGATTACAAGACGAGTTTAATGCAATCTACTCCAAAGCCATAAAACTACTTCACACACTCTTAACACCAGACATTTATCTTTAAAGTGGTTGAGCATCTCTTCCTGTAAGTATTATGTTTCCTGCATAAAATTATTTCCATCTTAGAAGTAAAGAGGATAATGCTAAAACAGACTCAAGGGGCGACATATGTTTTAGTTTACTGAAACAGTTCTGTTCATGAACAAATGACAGAACACATGACATACTAGTTGATAAGGTTTTCGTAAAATCCTTAACAAATGTAGCTACGTAAGCAGTGGAGGTTCTTATTGTATAATAAAAACTAGTAAATTCATTTTAGATGCATATATTGTTTAACAATGTAATTTATGTATATATGGTATAATTGCAGGACCAAGCACAAGCACAGATAGAGAGACACATTATGCAGATTCACTGGATTGAGCATTGTGTCAGACTGTAAATTAATCTTTTTGCACTATTCTCAATTCAATGTTATGCAACGTCACGCCTCCTTGTTGAACTAGATGCAATATCACAAATACCGAACATGTGCAGAAAGCAGTATATACTATAAAACTAGAGGCTCAGGTGAGCCTGCATCGCTCACCAGACAAGAATTAGCCCACTTATGAATTTCTGCATGCTGACTACAACTTATTATTCAATCCTAAGCCCTTAGATCAAAACAACTTGCCTGTTCTGAACTATTATAACTATTTCCACTTATGCCGACCGACTTGGATCAGGATGTAGGTCAGGTAACCAGACATAATTTAGAAAGTTTACCTATCAGTATCAAGTTCAATCTATGCTATGATTGCTTTAAACTAGCTAACTAGTTTTATTGAAAAATTTTAAATCAGTTTATATGGACTTTCCCTTATAGACCTTTTGAAGTAATTAGAAAATATCTTGCGTGAAAATCACAGTTCCCCGTAATTTTCAATTTCAAACGAAATAGTACTTGACATCACAGAACAAAATCCATTGTCCAAAAATGCCATCAGGTCAGTCAAGTGTAACCTCTAGGGTCAGTGGAAGTCCTTCAGTGAAAAATATCTGATATCACCTAGGAGCCCAGCACTTTTCTTATCACATAGGCATGGACCATTTTTTTTTGGGGGGGGGGCTGGAATTATTATGTATCCCCTTCACCAAAGGGAGACATATTGTTTTAGTGATTATTATGTCACCCCGACGAAGTTCACGGGGTGTCATATTGTTATTCTATGTTTCTTTTTCTTATTCTTCCAATGGTTTTTGTCCGGACGAATTCTCGGAGATGGTTTGACCCTTTGTCATGAAACTTCATAGAAACGATAACCACCATGTGTAGAGGTGCAGTACACGTTAAAAGTGTTCAAAATGACCGCCCTTGCCATGGAAACGGATCAAATAAAAAAAAAAATCAAAAAGTTTGTCATCGCAACTCCTCCTAAACGGTTAGTTGGATACACATGAAAGTTGGTATATTGTTAGATCCACATATGCAGATGTGCGTGAAGGTAGGATGTTCCGGTCCATTGAGAGACTTTTCTGTCGTTGCCATGGAAACAAAAAAAGGGGGGTATTTTGGGAAATTTGACTTTTTGCATCAGAAATGTCTCAAACTTATTGGAATTGATTTACATAAATCAAAGAATAATAAAATAGGTCACTGATTTTCAAAATGGCGGTTGTTACCATGGAAACGGGGCTGTTCGGGGTGACATCCGCTATTGCTTGCAATGGCAATTCTAGTTATTCTTCTTCTTATTATTCTTCTTCTAATCATATTTTTGTGCGGGCCAGCACTTTTTTGTCTTTTGAGCTAGCCTCATGATATTTGGAGGGTATATGCATAAGTTGAGACGGAGTGCAGAGTTCATTTGGGTCCCCGGGGGTCAGTCCTAGACATCAGTTACTATCCAAACCCTTTCATATCAACAATCCTAGATAATATTGGAAATGGTTGAAATCCCACCCTAAAACCATATATTTTATTAATCGTGATTACAAGGCGAATTGAATGCTGTATACATCTAAGCCCCGGGGGTCATCCCCTCCCACTGAACAACTGAAATCTTACTTTATCTTAAAAATGGTTGAGATCCCCTCCCCTAAATCATATATTTTATTATTAGCGATTACAAGATGAGTTGAATGCAGTATACATTTAAGCCCTGGGGGTCATTCCCACCCCTTTTACAATTAGAAACCTTAATTTATCTAAAAAATGGTTGAGTCCCCCTCCCCTAAACCATATATTTTATTATTTGTGATTACAAGACGAGTTAAATGCAGTATACATCTAAGCCCAGGGGTCAACCCCACCCCCTGAACAACTGATTTTTTTAATTTATCTTAAAAATTGTTGAGATCCCCTCCCTTAAACCATCTATTTTATTATTCATGATTACAAGATGAATTGAGTGT
The DNA here is from genome assembly GCA_028566455.1 of Botula fusca. NCBI lineage: Eukaryota > Metazoa > Mollusca > Bivalvia > Mytilida > Modiolidae > Botula > Botula fusca. The sequence continues at coordinate 660,573 of JAOXYH010000005.1, read as the reverse complement.
AGTATACATATAAGCCCCGGGGTTATCCCCACCCCTTTAACATCATAAATCTTAGTTTATCTTAAAAATGGTTGAGATCCCCTCCCCTAAACCATATATTTTATTGTTCGTAATTACAAGATGAGTTAAATGCAGTATATATTTAAGCCCAAGTATATTCCTAAGCCATAAAACTACTTCACACACTGTTAATACCAGAATAGCTGAGCATATTTCCCTGTAAGTGTTATGTTTCCTGCATAAAATCATTTCCATCTTAGACGTAAACAGACATGATGACAGGATAATGTTAGAACCGACTGAAGGGGAGACATATGTTCTAGTTTACTAAAACAGTTCCTATTTGTTCTCTGAACAAATGACAGAACACATGACATACTAGTTTTTAAAATTTTCTGGCCCTGATTTTGTCCAAAAAAATTATATGGCCAGCATCTAGAGTTGAACAAATATTCTGCCCCACATTTTGCCTATTGAAAAAAAAATTCCAAATAAATTTTCTTGTATTAACACATTCACCAAAGTAGAACTGAAAGAAAAAAGTGCTTCTTACAAACAAAATAAAATACAAAATAACTTTTCATAAAGTATAGTTTCAAAATTCAAATAAAACCCTTTTTAAAACTTCAAAAAATTCTCCTTTTGTTAAAATGACAATAAAATAAAACCGTTATAAAAGCAGATAAATCAAGAATGGGTAAAGTTTGAACATAAAGGCACATCAAATCAACTACTTTCAAATATGTAAAGGTTACAATTTAATAGGATGTTATCATAATGTCATATCTGTTCATCTCTCCATGAGAGGGTATCAACCTCCTACCTCATGGAATACCGAATACTCTGAAATTTTAGGCCTGGAATCCGGCGGACTAAGTTAAAATTAGACTTCCGGTCGGAATTTAGTTGACGCATACGATTTGACCCCTATTTTGTACGGCCTGGCGTACGGTACGCTGCACCTTGCATACGGAATACCATGTAAAAGGGACCGGAATCCGGAAACTAAAAGGGGGTTGTGTCCCAACGATGTGTATGTATAAGTCTGATTTTATAAATGGTATGAGAAAGTGAATTTTGGTGCAATCAAAGTAGCCTTTCATCCACGTGCTGTGAGAGGAAATGCGTTGTTTTCAAGTAAATATCTGCTCTATACAAACACAGCAATATGTGTAACTTTATCAACGGATTAATATCCATCAGAAATACCAAATGCATAAACAGGAGATTAAAGAAATCGACTTGAAGCATTCTAGAGATGTTGGAAATTGTTGGTTGGTAATCGTATTTGTCTCATTTTTACCTTTTTGTTTCTTGCTTTGTCAGGTAATTTTGATGTTGTATTGGTTTAGCCATTTATATACAATTTTGAGTTAGGGGCCTTCTAGAGGTCACTGTGCCAAGTGAGTTTTCTCACCATTCATTGAAGTTTGCACACTCATCTCTAGTTGTTGAATTTTTTTTATACAAAATTTATCACGGGGAGTTGGTGGTTGTCTCTTTGGCATTTACCCCATATCCCTTCTTTTTTATATGTAGCTATGCAGGACTATTTATAGGACCCTATCGCCATTACTGTGGGAGAACTTTTACAATTTTGGCGAAGAAAGTATTTGTTGGTCAGCTATTTTGCTCACCAATGATAATAGCAGCTTTCTTAGTTACCACTAGTGCCCTTGAAAAGAAATCATGGGACGTTGTGGGAAAGGAAAACACGAAGAACGCTTTGACAATATATAAAGCAGAATGGATGATATGGCCACCAAAAGTAGATTCTTACTCAAAGTAAACGTTATCAAATTTCTTTTCAGATTTTGGTTCAATTCTTTTTAATATCATAAAATAAGCGAAGGATTATTGAATAATATATTATATTTTTACGTCTGACCATAAAAGAAAAATGCATCTTACTGTTTAGTATAGTAAAATTCTCCGGCTTCTTTTCAAAACTGCAAATTTAGTAAGGGAGGCAACACCAGACGTTTTAGCGCATTTTCAATACGAAATTTCAAGTGTTACAGACGTATCAAAATTGATGACGACTGGACAGTGTATTCACTTAAAATTGGATCAAAGTTAGCAATATTCAAGTATGAAATACATTTAAATAACAAAGGTAACACAATTGCATAGTCAATAAGTGTGTTTTTACTTGTTGTAACAGCCCCTACATACTGATCATTACTAATTCGACAATGAACAATCTACAAATCTAAACTTTTACTAAATTCTAGTTTATGTCCATAATTGTTAATATGTGTAATGTCCTTCGAGGATCGGTGAATTGGGATACCCAATTCGTACAAAATGTTAATACTGTTCATATGTTTTCTAGAATTCTCGTCAATCAGCAGGCTGTCTGGGATTGTATCGTTTACAATGATAAAGTCATCATGAGTCCCTGTATGGGCATTAAAGTCCACAAGTAGGCACACTTGGTAATTTTTATTTACAGTGACATGAACTAATTTTTCTACTATTTCATCAAATGTATCAACTGAACCATGAACATTATTTCAGGGGGAGCAATAAATTCACAAAAGAGAACATATACATTGACTAGAGATATCAATAACGTTCACATATTTGTAAATAGAAATTTTTACAAACACTGCAATACCACCAGATTCATGTTTACATTTCTCACGTATTATAGGTGGTAGTCAGGGGCGCAGCTACCATTTTGCAAATATGCCATGGTGTTCACATCAAAATTACTCAAAAAATCAAATTAACTGAAAATCAAACACCAAATTATGGACAAGCGTAGAAGTATTTCACTGGGTCATATATTCAAAATCATAATGCAATAAAAAAAATTGTAATCGTTCATATCATATACAGGAGAACTAACATGTTTCTGTTCGTATTCAGAAATGTTCCGAGGTTTTATTTCATTCTGAATCCATGAAGATTTTCATTATAGATATTTGCATCATTAGAAATAAGCGAAAATGTGAACTAAATATATTTGCCAATTTGTTTCAAAATTGGAAAAACTATGGATAGTCCTTGAAAATACCCTTTCAAAACTGTATCCAAGTCCTATCTTCTATTTAAATATCATATACATGTACTCGTATCATGTACTTGGTAGATATAAAATATGTGTGGAACGGTATGAACAAACTTCGAAAGATGTATCACTGTTTCGAAAAAGATTTCTTTCTCTTATCTGCATGGTTTGCGAAATGCCATTTCAAATTCACATCGTTGAATTACTGCCATTGCATTAGCAATTAGGTGTAATCATGAAAGTATTATATCGACAATATAATACCCCCATGGTGTAATCATCAAGGTTATGTTGTGATTGAAAATAGTGTTTTTGCCTCAAAAAGAATTTTATTAGCGAAAATATAATGGCAATGTTACGGATTTTAATCTAAAATCTTTAGCCGATGCTCCCAGAAGTGAATTAAGTTCGAAAAGATTGATTGAGGGTTGAGAATTCGAAGGAATACTGTTTTTGCCTTTGTTGATACACAAGACCAATTTGTATAATTGTGTTCCTTATATACTTGATGTCAATTCAATCTTTCCTATCTTGTCCGTCGAGGTACTTATTCCTTTACTAAGTAACTACTGTTATGCTAGTAAACCCCTTTTTTTGCCAAATTTCGAATGAGTAACCATTTTGACATATTGGATCTTATAAGCATTCTTCGCGAATTTATGAACCTTAAGACCAGGGAATTCGATGTTAAAAGGAAATACATCTTTTTACGTGGAAGCAAGGACATAGTAAATACGATTGGTTCTATAAAGTATGGTTACGAATTCGCCACGATACAAGTTATTACTTTTTGTGTCGCTTCCACCTATAAATTTTCTCTAAATTTCCTTTGATTTCAATAATACTTTCCGGGATTTGTGTCCTGTTACTGCTCATTTTCTGATTATTTCATTTTTCTAAACTTTTGCCGAAATGTCAACTGTCAACGGGCATTGTGGTAAACTTTAGGTGGAAGCGAGACATGCTAAGAATAATTTGCAAATAGCCCTACTTTTTAATAGTTATACCCTCCGTACCTCTCAGCAACATTTTCTATTGCCATTTTTCTGACGCTACGCTTCATTTTACAAATTGAATTGGCAAAAAGAGTTCAAACTGACAACCCCTTCTACACACCAAACAAATGTAAATAAAGTATAGAATCTGCCAATATGCGGACAAAATGTGCCCAGAATAGGATATTTTATATATTATTTTTTTTTTCTTGCCTGTAATGTACATATTACAATGGCCGTCATCAAGGGATTTCAGCATGGCCGCTAATAGACGATCTTCCAAATTCAGGGTTATTCGGGGTAAACCGGATTTGTTTTGGAATTATGTAGTCCTTCCGGCAAAAAAAAAACTGGTACCAAACAAACTTACTCAAATAAGGAAACTTTTAACTCCAGCACCAATGTCCTTCCAAACAGATCATATATCGATGCTAATTTTATGTTTGAAGATGGTAAAAGTATTGATAAGCTTGGGCTTTTGATTTCCTTCTTAAAATCCATAAAAATCTATTCCGGAAGTGTTTTTTATCGTAGCTCAACATATAGGTCACGTGACTTTTTACCCCAAATTCCCTTTTGGAAACAGCTAAATTCATGAGTGCACCCTAATTTGGAAGATCGTCTATATTTTGCCACACGTGCTGTCTCTCTTTTTTTTCTTCTAACGCTTTACCAAATACTTCATATAAGGGTGTGGAGGGGATACTCAATTTTGTATTCTTCAATTTTGTTTTGTCACTTTTTCTCTATTCTGTTAAAATATTGCTTATTCTTTAAAATTTGTATTGTACTTTAGGAGCAATTAAATGAATCGACATGCAAAAATTGTACAAAACATTAAAACAATCAAAAGACCATTTTGTTTTAGTTTCTGAATTCAATGTTAGTTACTGTCTTACTGTTTATGTGTTTCAGGTTGTTTTTGTCTTTGATTATAAGTTCACCTCATGTAAGCTATAGCTACCACTGGGCGTCCGTCTGTCCGCCCGTAAACTTTTCAACTGACAACTGACCAGATTTTCGCAGGTCACACCAGATAATTTGGACCAATTTCCATTATCACCTGCAGAGTTTTTCATCTTGTGCAGGTCATTTTGATATTTATTTTTGTTTTTTATACATAGTTGTAAGGCTTTAAAGTGATCTTTTATGGCTCCTTATGCCTATTAATGGACCAAGTAAGCCTTGTGTATAGTTAAACCCCCTTGAAAAAGTTTTTTTACTCTTATGACCAGTTTTTTCCACACTCAAAATCTGGTCATGACCAGTTCTTTTTTACCGTCAGGGGTTGACAGGTATGTGATCGGCTGAGTTTTCAAAAATCTTCTCCTCTGAAACCACTTGGCCAAATGGAACCAAACTATATGGATACATCTATGGGAGGTCCTAAACAAAGTTTCCTGGCTGTCACAGGCAATTCTTGTATCTTATTGCCCAATTTAATAAAACTATTTTCGTCTCAAACCACTGGTTTAATGAACCAAAACTTTACAAAAAGCAGCCACCTTTATTCCGACCCCTTTTGCTTATTTATGGAAATAAAATATGTTTAAACTATCAGAGGGATCCAATCGGTAGTAATACCAATTTTAAATGCAATGTACATGTATATGCATATTTCATCTGCTAAAGAATCATCAGCAGTGCTCAGGGTTAAAATAATTTGAAGTCAAAAACAATAATCCAAATACAATGAAGAGCATATTCGAAAAACAAAATGACAGAAAAATTTAATGCAAAACACTATGTAAGGACAGAGCTATGCACGAGGGAGATACCTCTTTGGTTTCGAAATTTTCTCATTTTAAAACAAGTAAATTTTAAGTACCAATTTCGTGGCCAGCACAGAGTAACTAGCAACATAGCGGGAGTAAAAATTATGCAGTACAAATATGATCAAATATTAGTGGTTTACACAAAGTAATGAAAGATTGGACCAGACACGGTTAGCACATTATAAATTTTATAAAAATGTTTACATTTCTGTATCCTGCTACGTCAGATACGTGATCAAGTTTTAATGTACCGTCATAGTTCCTACAAAATTCAGCCAAATGTTGCATATTAGTCTAAAAAAATTACTGCACGTGCAATGTAAACTAGCCAAATAAGAAATGAGCTTCTCCTTAAAGTAAAGTATAAATGCAAAGGGGGTACCGTTCCAAAGGTCTTTCATCTAATAAACAAAACAAAATACATTTATGCATGCCCACTGTAGATATTTGATTTGAAAAACACTCAAGCGTTGCAACATTTAAACAGCAACTTATTAGGCCACGCCAATTTGATTTTTAGTTCTTTGGAATTTTTGTTGGCAAAAATAGGGGCGAGCGAGCGATATTTCTTAATTCTTTTTTTATTGAATTCGAAAAATTTTAGGCGAAGGTAAAATTTCGAAGAGGCACACAACTTTTTTTCTGAAAATGCTTGACTTTTACAAAAATTTCAGAAGAGGGAAACCAGTTTTTGGGGCGATATTTCAGCATTTTTGAAGCGAAAGGCGATCAAATTTTCTTTTAAAATTTACGTTTTTGAAAAATTGGCGAGGGAGGATCCAAAGAACTAAAATCAAAATTTGTGTGGCCTTATTTAGGTATTTAGACAGGATAATTGTTTTTTTAATTTGAATTTAACATCAAAATTGGAAGTTTTTTTTAAACGAACTACAACATTTTCAAACACTCCATGGTTTGGTCAGGGGTTTTTATATTTAGTTTTATTTCATATGTATATATGTATCTTTGCGTACAACAGGCATTATAGTTTTCTGGTCATCAATGTTACGTCTTCAAAATTTAATCATTGTGGTTAATTAGAAATTTTACAACTTGTTTTGCTGTGAGGTCTTCAGTAGGCATAACTACCAGCAGATGTAATCAATCAGTCAGTTGAAATACTGAACGATCAAGGATCTTTAACTTGCCATTGATTAAAAATCATATGAATATGAAAAAAAAAGACAAAAAACCGCTTACGATACGTCTCCTTTTTTAAAAGAGTCTTTCCTAGGTGAGAACTGGCGCGCAATACAGTGATTGGCTACCATATCGCTTAATGACCATACGTATTTCTTGTATGTATAGACTTTGAATAGATGCATTCTATTCCTCGATGTTTTGACAAGACCTTATATTGTACTTTTACGGTTTTTTTTCTGTCTTTTCGTCTTTTTACTTCCGTCATCCTCTTTATTTTTTGCCTTTCAAGTTTCATCTCAAAATCCTACATCGCATTCACATTGCTCATTTCCCTGCTTGTGATTCTTGACCTCTTTTTATATCTTTATACACATTATACAAACCAAAAATGATGCGGATATTTGACTTGCGAGGTAATTAAGCTAACAAAAGCTAATATTTTGTTAAAACTTTTCAAGTCTTTCTCTCGGTCACAGCTTTATTAAAATTTATTAGAATTTAGACCTAACAGCGTCAGATACGTGAATGTTACGGATGTTTTCAGTTGCTTTTTTGGCAGAAAGTTGGTATATTTTAAAACGACTAAGCTTTATCTTCTTATTATATTCAAAATAAACGATAAACTTTGTAATATAATCTTATATCTTTTTAGAAATGTTATTAAGAAAAGCTTAATCAATTTCGGATACTTTTCTCGTATCTTCAGAAACTGTAGATGTTCATTTCTAAAAAATAATTATCAAACTAAATTACAACATAATAAACGCATTTCATTTAAAATGAAATATATAAACGCATGACAATTTTTTGTCGGATCGAACTTTGTTTATATTACGTATCTGATGCGTGGATTTCGGTCTTCAAACTTTGCACCTGCAGGCAAATAACATGCGCCTCTTTTGGGATACCAAGTTTTGTTTTTATTTTCTGACATACCGGAGAATATATATACACTATAGTCCATCAACCAAGTCTGAAAAAGCCTCTAGTTTACGAGTCATTCGTCTACCCCTTGGAACCGCAATTTTTTCACTGATTTCGGTAGTTAAATATCTAAACCTTAATAAAATTCAGCCCGTTAGACTTAAAATTTTCCACCCAAAAATGGTCTAACATGGGTATTAGGCCCCACCCTTTTCATCGCGATACAGTGTATACCGTAAGGCAGCAACCATTTGATTTTCGGGGGGGGGGCTATGGATTTTATACCCGTGACAAACTTTTTTTCGCTTTTGGCGAAAAACAATTAATTTTTTTTCGAGACAAGTCGAAAACATTTGTTTTCTTCAGATTTATGGTAACAGCTAGTGGAAGCACAGGGTAAAGCAAACAATTTTTTTTTCACATTGCTGAAGACAAATTATTTTTTTCAAAAAATTTAGAAACAAGCTTTTTTTCAAAAAAAAAATCCATAGCCCCCCCACCCCCCGAAAATCAAATGGTTGCTGCCTAAAGCGAGTATTTACAGAATTTGTAACATTTCAAGGTTCTCTACTGGGTTTATTTTATTATTTTGATAGATAAATCGGCTTTTTATGGAATAATGAGAATACTTATTACATTATGATCATTTGAACAGCATTTTAAAAGGGCCGAGGTAACCCCTTTTTAACCGTGATATGCGGTTTTTTCACTTCTACATGAATAGTCATACTTTAAAATTGATAAAACATGAGTCAAAAAGCTAGACGGCAATGCCAGGAATTCATATGAATCGATAAACGGTCAAGAATGATTTTGAAAATATGATAATTTTGGGAAAATTACGATTAAAAGTGTAATCGGAATTACTATTGTGGTCCGGTATTGCTTTGGAATGTTATGCTGTTACTTAAGGATTGTGTGCCCCTTTTTCACTTCAATGTTAAACCTATGGAAATTTTGCGGAAAATCCTCAGGCTTAATCATTGAAAATTTCATTTTGAAAATTGAGGACAAGAAATATGAAGTGTTTATGCATATACTCCTACAACGTACTTCTTATATAAACGCCAAACCTGGCAGTAATTCAACGAAGTAAACAAATAATTTGGTCTACAAATCGAGCAGACCGCCGGTTTACTCGAACTGCATTGTAAACAAACGTACGTTTGATTGAAAAACTTCATAAATAGTAAGTAGTGAACAAAATTATTGGTAGGTGTGCATGCATAATCATAACAGTTTGCTAGACTTGCAATTTTGAAATCAACAGTGCAGTATTTTAAGCGGGGGATTTTCCACAAATTTTCCATAGGTAAAAAAGGGGCACACAATCCTTAAATATTTGACAAATTCGAGGGAAATCGGCGTGTTTTCAAGTATCATAGACTTGAAGTGGGCTTTTTTAGGTTGAGATTAATAACTCGACAACAAATGATATTAACTCTGAAAGGTAATATTCACATTCATCTGATCTACGCCACTGACTACCGTTAAAAGGACGTATTACAAAACATATGTTTTCATATTAGCCAACAGTTCTGTAAAATGTTTGATAATGATTATTTCCCTTGTTAAATTCTAATTCACAATAATATTGTTCATACGGTCCTGCGAATCAGAAAAAAATTGTAACAATATGGAACATTTACAAAAACACTCGTTTAGTTTCCGGATTCCGGTCCCTTTTACATGGTATTCCGTATGCAAGGTGCAGCGTACCGTAGGCCAGGCCGTACAAAATAGGGGTCAAATCGTATGCGTCAACTAAATTCCGACCGGAAGTAATAAGCTGAATAGGCGCCAATGAGGCAACAGTACAATATCTCTCATAAACAAAATAAAAAAAAAAAAAAACGCTGTAATAAATCGCCGAACCCGGTTTTATATTCACAAAGCCATGATAACGTTCAATACGACATTAGGGTACATATAGTTACTGCTGGTGTAATGGATTAACCGTAGTTGTAACTTCACATTATTAAAGTAATGGACATGTTTGGGCGTTGCCCAGAAATAGACACGTTTTGGCAAAAACAAATCGGACACATTTGCGCGTGATGAAAATTTGGACACGTTTAAGCGTACAGTGAATGCGATTGGACACGGTTGGGCGAGAAGGACACGTTTGGGAGTGAGGACACATTTGTGAGCGTTACATATCTACCTTGTATTTTAGAGCAAAGACGAAAGTATTGAAAGTTGCCAAGTCACGAAGACTGAATCTAATGTTGATTTGAAAGATATACCGTCCGAAAGCCAATTTGTTCTTATTAATATTTTTGAAATTTAATCCAAACGACTGGGTTTAAAGTCTTCTTGAATGTCATTACTAAATATTAATCTTTAAAAAAATGAAATAAATAAAAACACAATTAAAGCATCGAATATAAAATATACAACCATAACTAAAATATTTTTACATTAGTATGTAAAGAAACGAAGAAAAGGGTGTGGACGAACAGTTAGTGAATATCTTGATCACTGGAGTTAGTGATACACCAACGAACTTTAAAGAAAAAGAGTTTCATTGGCAAAAAGTTGATGGTTCAAGTTTAAAAATAACGACAGTTTTGCCCCCAGTAAGCACTTATTCTCCATTCTGTACTTTTTTGGTAGAAAAGAAAGTTCCAATATCGAAACCCTACCCCACAGTATGAAAAGTGTTAACCGGAAAATGGTTTATTAGTGTGTACGCACCGATTAAATGTTTGACAACCGTTTTATTGTTGCGCACACACTCATCATTTTGCGGTTCACACTTTTCATACAGTGCTACCTACCCTGGATCCGTAAGTGGGAACACTGTGGTATTCATGTACAAAATGTTTAGTGCTTACCATAAGCAGTCATACAGAACAACCTGAACATGAGAGCAAAACACAATGCTTCCTTTTAGTCTGATTGCAATAAAAAGGAGGCAATAACATACCGTCATGTGCTTGGTTGGTTCATTTCGGAGATGGGATGTTTTCTACTTGAAATAACTCCATGTCTGTTCACTGTACAATAATACACCCCCGCAATGATATTGTAAAAGTAGCCTCTTACGTTAGTTAGAGCTCACTTTTCGCACGTATTATCGTACAAGTTAAATCATATATGAAATAAAGGGCTCAAGTGAGGCTGAAAGGGGACAACCTAAGGACTAGTCTACCAAAGTCTGGGCCCTATGTTAAAACTATTTCGGCCATCTTGGATGGACATTGTTTAACTGTCTTCCATCTTGGATGGACATCGGGGCCAATGGACACAAAATGAAAGCGGACCATCGCAGTACCATTCCACCAAAGTTTCTTCTCAACTTGCCATGCAATTTCAGACGAGAAGATGTTTGAAGATGTTTCCATTGGGTCCTATGTTAGAACTATTTAGGCTGATGGCAGCCATCTTGGATGAAAGTGTTGGCCAAGATACAATTCTGAAAAGGGACCACCTCAGGACCAGTCTACCAAACTTTGTTCCCAATCGCCCATGCAGTTTCAGACTAGAAAATTTTGAACGTTTTTCCAATAGAGCCCTATGTTAAAACTATTTCGGCCATCTTGGATGGACATCGCAGCCAATGGACACAGTTATGAAAGCGAGCCATCCAAGGACCAAATTTTGGTCCCAATTGTCAATGTAGTTTTAGATGCGAAGATTTTTCAACGTTTTTCCTACAGGATCCTGTTAAAACCCAATTTTTGTTTGTCGGCTGATGGCGGCCAGCTTTGATGTACATCTGAGTCAATGGATACAATCTGTAATCTGACCGGCTAAGGAACATTCCACTATAAAGTTTGGCCCAAATTGGCCAAGCTGGCATTTCACAGTTTTCTTGTTTTCGTACCAAATCTACAACAAAAGTGCTATGCCAGTGATTTAAAATGTCGATATCATTATTAATGTATTTTTGACAGAAGAGACCAAGAAAATTATTTTTTTCAATGATGTTTATTTTACATGTTTTAAGGGGCAGTTATAATTGAGCGAGTTGTTTCCCTTGTGCACAGTAGAGAAAGTTGGGGAGATGTGAATTTCTGAAATTTTTACGATAGTCTAAATAGCTCAAAATCTAGACGGCGATGACCACTTCATATATTGGTTTTCTGACAGCCTTTGATGTACTTTCATGAAATAAGAAAAGAAAAGTTAAAATATTTTGCGGGAAACGGATGGATGATTGTTGTTTAACGCTAAGTCAGCGATTTTTCAGCTATACATGTATTATGGCGTGAACAAGTTATATTAGGGAAATGAGATAAATCCTGCTTTCTACTAGATCGACCCGGTGAGCCGGATTTTTATAGTGCTAGTACACTGAAGTAACAGTACGCAGGAAGACATGTCACCCCACTCGGACACATAATACTGAATCCTAGCCGATCAAGTTTTTGCACTTACTCCTTAATGCTGTGTGCTTAGCGGAGAAGCAGAAAATACCAATTCTAAGGTCTTTGATTTTAATAGATCGGGATTCGAAACCCGCATGCGAGGCGAGCGCTAACCAGTACACCACTGATGCGGTTTGCATTCAAAAGGCTGAAAGTACCATGTTTCATGCATTTTTAAGACTCTTTTGATGCTGTAAGTTATTGTAAAGGTACCTTGCTTTTGGATTAGATGCATTTTCGGTTGATTTTTAACTGTGCGTCAGTTGTGTTTTTGGTTTTGCCTATGATCATACATGGAAAAGGGGTTGGGGGTTGGGGTTGGATCCAACAAAACTAGTTTAACCCCACCGAATATTATTTGCGCCTGTCGCAAGTCAGGAATTACGGTCATAGGCATTTGTCATATCTTATTCTTTAGTTTACTAACCATATACCCGATGAGATAATATGGTTTTGAGTACGCTGATTTATCCACTTGGTTTTTTTCGGGGCCATTCAGGGCTTGTTGCTTGGTGTGGGTGTCCACTATGTTGAAGACCTTGTGGTAATCCCTGGATGTATGTTCTTGGTTGGTTAGTTTCAGAGATGGGATGTAACATCTCTGTGACATAACTCCATATCTGTTCTTTTTTCCTATGTATTAATATATATATTTCTTAACTATTTCGAGCCCAGTTGCTGTACAGATAACTGGATAGTTGCAAAAAGCACTTCAGGGATCTGACATTTACATGTATGATCTTTACACTGCATTAGGCCAAAACAAAATACAGTTATCACTGTGTGTATCACCGTACACGGGAAAGCGCTTCCGGTACTGGTGCTGGGTTAAATTCAAACGAAGAATGTCATTAGTGTACGTTGGTACCAGTGTATTTCTACCGGAGCAATACACTGGTACGCACGTACACTAATGCTATTCCGGGACTATGCTAGTCCCGGAAGCAATTTCCGGTGTACAGTGATACACAGTGGTTATGCCCATATATATGTTCCCACACAAAACTTTTACTTTATATTCCATATAAACCACATTTTATTCAAAGATTTTAACTGGTCATTTCTTGTCCGATTTTTCTGAAATTTTACTGAAAAACTCAGAAATCTCTACAGTTTCTTTTGATAATTTTGAATTATTTTTATTCATGCTCTTAGAGATATCACGACTCAAACACAAATATTGATTTGTTAAATTTGTAACATCATTATTCCCTTAACAAGTATGTTCTTTTTCATGGTTTCATTTTGTCTTTATATTACAAATTCTGCAAAGTATTAAAATTATCAAAATCATCAGAAGAAACCGGCTAGAATTCTTATTTTTACCGTTACAATTCTTAGTTTAACGATAAAAATTTCATAAATTCGGACAAGAAAAAGGTGTTTTTTTTCAGTTTATATGAAATATAGTTTTTTTGTGTGGGAACAGATAAATGGCACGGTATTGTATATGTTTAAGGTTACATTTGTGATAAAAAATAGGGTAGGTACATTGTTAATAGGCTAAATCATTTTATTTCAAAGATTATTTCAAGTAGACTACTGTGGGGGAAAATTTGGTCTGCGGATCTTTTATTTGGGAAATAATGATATCGGCGGCATTTTGTGTGAAAGCTGGAATAAAACGGGGTAGGTTAGGCACAAATATAAGGGACATAGGTATAATATTTTATTTATGTTGCCTTAGGTAATTAACAGGAATACATGTACGCAAATGGTATTCACGGAAGTTCAAGTATAGTATCGGAGACGAAACCCCCCCCCCCCTTTCCCCCAAAAAAAAGGTCCTGTAAAACATATTACAGTTTAAACCATTTTACATCAGTAAATACAATTCTTTGGATGTCACTGAAATACCATTATTTTCGTCTGCACCTCCCCACGTATTTTCCAAAAAGTACCCAAAAAGTTTTTGATGCAAAATAAAGATGCCCTGCTCCCGCTACAAATCTACTGAAATAAACATTTTAAAATAGAACACATAGGACTGTAATTCAGGAACGTCACAAGTGCATCCGAACATATTCAAATCTGAAAACATTTTACCAAGGATATTTCACTGTAATTTTACGTTTTCTGGTTTAGTATTTTTTTTCTTTATTTCTGGAAAGCTTTGTAATACCTTTATTTTTCACTAAGAAAACGTCAAATTACTTTGGATAATTATTTTTTCAAAATTCCAGGATCAGACCCCCTCCTTCTCGCCTTCTTTATAAAATTCTGTCCGACCCTGTTCCTTTAATTTATTACTTAAATTTACTTTTAAGTTATCTAGACTAGGAGAAAATACATCATTTCCCTGTATCTGGGTGGAACTTTTGTTCCAATTGTCGTCAAAATCTCCGCTAGCACCGGTCACGTGATCTAAAACGTCGACGTTTGCCCGCCTACTGACATCATTTTCACGTTGGAAACGACATGTTTGTTCACTATTTTCGCGGCCAGTATTGTTAAAATAACCTTTCTGATAAGACGACTGTTCGAGAAACATATTGCCATTTCTATTTTTACGTTCTGGAGTGTTGTAATTTTCTGGTGAACTGAAAAATTCACGTAAATTGAACTCAGATATGGAACAAGGATTTCCATTTGTGTCAGTTTCACGACTCGAAATTCCCGAAATTACTGATTTCTCACGACTCTTATTACATTCCGAGAATAAGAATTCTCTTTTCAATGAATCTGGACCTGAGATTTGGTCACGATATTCAACATGCTGAACTGGAGATACATTTGTGTTCAGTGAATGTGCATTCATTTCTATCATGTCGGACTGGATTTTATTTTCTTGGATATTTCTTTTCAATTGTTCCGACTGTAAGTCAGGTAAGTTTGTATTTTGTGTGTTCAAATTTATGTTTGAATCTTCCCTTGCAAACTCGTAAACTTGATTACAATATGGTGTTGAACTTTTGTGTTCAAAATAATTTTTCTCTTCAGATGATCCGGAGTATGGCGTCCTAAACTTAGCGCTTAGGTTCGAAAAGAACTTTTTCGCCGAAGCCATATGTTCACTGATGGCGCCCATCTTGAATGGACCTCGGGTCCAACGGATACAATTTTGTAAGGGGACCATCTAAGGACCATTCCATCAAAGTTTGGTCCCAATTGGCCAATTAGTTTCACATGTGAAGATTTTTCATTCTTTTTCCAATAGGTTCCTACATGTATGTTAAACTCATGATGTCGGCTGATGGCTGCCATCTTGGATTGACCTCGGGTCCAACAGATACAATTCTGAAAAGGGACCATCTAAGGACCATTCCATCAAAGTTTGGTCCCAATTGGCCAGGTAGTTTCAGACAAGAAGATTTTTCATTGTTTTTCCCATAGGGTCCTATGTTAAGACTATGTCCGCTGATGACGGCCATCTTGGATGGACCTCGGGTCCAACGGATACAATTTTGAAAGGGGACCATCTAAGGACCATTCCATCAAAGT
>JAOXYH010000005.1:449055-461142 GCA_028566455.1 Botula fusca | reverse complement strand
GCCACCATCAGCCGACATAGTTTTAACATACAACCCTATGGGAAAAATGTTTAAAATAAAATTCTAAACCAAAAATGAAATGGGATAATTCAAAAGACAAAAGTGAAAATTTACAGAAAACTGTGCAGAAAGCTGTGGTATGAAGCAAGGTCTGCAGACAGTAAGCTTTATGGTTTTACTGGTGCAAATATCTGTTTATCTAGTTCTGCAACATGTCACTAGGTAAACTCAATATGCAACAGTAAAAAATCAACCATATCCATTTGTGAAGCTCAAAACACAATACACAATACATTTATCATCAAAATTTAATTTTTGTTAGTTTATTGTTTATTGTTGTAATTTTATATGTTTTCAGCATAGGACATTTACCCATATATTGGAATCTGGAAAGCAGGACTGGTACTCAGTTGCATCCATCATTGAGCACTCACTTAATACCATCAAAGTTCAACTGCCACAGATTAAAAGAGTGTTCCTTAGAAGTGATAACGCTGGTTGTTATCACTGCGCCAATTTATGGTTTGCTCTACCAGTGATAACTGAAAGAACAGGTACACATTACACAAACTCCATGTACAGTGAAGACAAGTTTCAATTATGACGGCCCTTGTCCTTCCTGGTTTTGATGTAGGGGACCAAATATGACAATACTGTTATTTATAAAACAGTTTACTGTGGGTCAAAAAAATAAAA
The DNA here is from genome assembly GCA_028566455.1 of Botula fusca. NCBI lineage: Eukaryota > Metazoa > Mollusca > Bivalvia > Mytilida > Modiolidae > Botula > Botula fusca. The sequence goes on along the minus strand of JAOXYH010000005.1, from coordinate 460,446 downwards.
TAAAAAAGGGGGAATAAAAAGGTGTAATGCAATACAGTATGTATTGTTGTCAATCTCATTGGCTGACCTTCAGATTTTCAGGGCATAATACACATTTTGCTTTCCAGAGCATCATACACAATTGCTATCCTTGTGCACTGCCAGAAAACTCCATTTGCAGCAATGTATTTATCATATAATAATGATTTATGTGTACCATTAACAATGTCAAAATAATATCCAGTGTGGATCAATTGGTGCAAGAGCAAATAGGCAAGTGCAATATTGTTTTCCAACCTGAATAATTTTTAGGCATGGTCAGTGCTAAACACAACATTATTTTATACTGCAGCTGTTCTATTTGAGCAGTCAAAATGCATTGACAGTATATTTCCAAGTTATATACAGTCACTGACCGTATATTACTTTTTATTGTGATGTCACAATCATTAATGCAATCACATATCTACACTCATGATCATGAGCGCTGCTCACCAAATGCTCAGGTGAGAAATCTGGACTTACAAAATTTTCTTCAGAAATTTATCCTTAAAATTCTACGTTAAAATTTCTCCATTGAACTGCTAAAGCACGAACTTCCTATAACTGCCAAGATTTTAGAAAACTGACATTGAACTGCCTAAGAACTTCTTCATTGTTGTGCAGTTGAAAAGGTGTCTTTCACGTCGGGTCAAAAACGTTGACTTTTATGCCACAAAAAAAAATCAAAGTGCTGCCAGCACTGAAGAATAGATTGCCCTGCAGTACTATCTTTTTAGAAGAAATGTGAATATATAGTTAAAGACAGATGATGGGAGGCGGACACCAAATGGTAACAAAAGCTCATGCGAGTTAAAAATGATACACATGCGGCTACATTTCTATGCATGAGATATAGTGTTAAATTTTAGTATCTATAGATTTTTTTTATTTTTGATCCAATTATGATGGGATCTTTTTTTTTTGCATTGGAATCCTCTTTTCAGTTAACTTTTACTGTTTCTTAGATGTAAGGGTCAGATTTGGCTAATGCCTTAAATTTTAACTTTTTTACTTCAAACCGATTTTGACAAACTACAGGTAGGTAAAGGCAGTGAACTTTACCATTTGGCAACCATTTTTATGTCCAGCTAATTACTGGGTCAAGCTTCTTACTGTGTCAAGCTCCTTACTGTGTCCACATTCACTTTAAATTACACTTATTCAAATTTCTGTGGTCGACATGCTGCGGTCGTATCATGCTGAGCTCGGCGTAGCCCTTTATTTGCATTGGAGTCCTCTTATCAGTAACTTTTACTGTTTCTTAGAGGTAAGGGTCAGATTTGGCTAATGCCTTAAATTGTAACTTTTTTACTTCAAACCAGATTTTTGGCAAACTACAGGTACATGTATGTAAAGGCAGTGAATTTTACCATTTGGCAGCCATTTTTTGTGTCCAGCTAATTACTGGGTCAAGCTTCTTACTGTGTCAAGCTCTTTACTGTGTCCACATATTCACTTTATTAAATTACACTTGTTCAAATTTCAGTGTTCGACATGCTGCGGTCGTATCATGCTGCTCTCGGCGTAGCCCTTTATTGTTTGTTTGACAAATAAAACTCAGTTTGAAACAGTAAAACCACCAATACATGTACCAGCAAACTGTTTATGCAATACACTTGTATGAGCACACAGCTCCATCATATGCATGGTGAAACACTAAAAACAAATACCAGTACATATTTACATATACACGTATATATATATATGTATGGTAATTATCAGTCATTACTAAATTAAGAATTCTTTCTTTTTTTTCAAAGGAATTTGTCGTAATTGTAGAGGTGAATTGTATAAAAATATGCCAGAAGTTGAAGAGCTTCCAGGTTGGGAAAATAACCTTGAGGTATGTGTTTACAGTATAAGTTACATGTACATTCTCATTAATATTTGAATAATTACAAAATTGTAGGATATACATGTAGGTCGTAGATTTTGAAGTAAAAAATGACAGTTCTCTAGCCTTTTAATACTTCCTTATTAGGAAATTCAGTTTGCAACAGTAAATGAACAATTGTGACAATATGCGTACAAGTGTACATGTATGTGCAATACACTGCAGCAGTGCCTTGGAATATTGATTCTATTTATACTATATAAGCCATGAGCCTGAGAAATAGGCAGAAGTGCAAGAATTATAGTCACATTGCCAGACAACTCCGTTTACATGTACATGGACAACATTTTTAAGCAAGGGAACTTATAAAACTGGTTGGACTTTTTGTAATGAAATAAAGTGTGTAGCTGGTTTACAATATGCAGGTGTGCCTTTTCATGGGTTGTCTGTTTGTGTTTGTAAACTGGGTCAAAAAGGGTGAAAATGTGCACTTTCATTATTTTTAAAACATCATTTTTTTTATCTGATTTTGATGCATTTGTTCTATAGTGTACTTACAAATACAACAAACATGACAATGTATACCTTTTACATGTGTGGCAGCAGGTTAACCATCTATAGCTCTTACCGTTTTCGAGATAAAAGGGACAATTCCAAAAATCTTAATTTAAAAAAGATTAAGTCTGATTATACATTGTTGGTGTACAATGTACATACATGTATGTACCTCCCCTGCAAACAAAGTTTGGGGAGTTATATAGGAACCACCCTGTCCGTCCATCTGTCCGTCCATGTACCTTGTTAGTGCAACTCCTCCTGAAGGGCTTATTGGATTTTTATGAAACTTTACACAGTTGTAGTACACTACCTGCAGATATATGGAAAGTGTGAACCGATAAATGGTGGATATGTGTGTGCAAACAGATAAACATGTAACAACACCAATCAACCGCTTTATTGGTTCGCAAAGATCACTAGTCAACCGTTTTATCAGTTCACATACATCAATCAACTTCATCTGGTCGCACTTTCCATACATTGCTCAGTATTGAATTTTTTTTATTCTAATTTTGCAGGTACAGTTATCTGACAATGAAGGAAGAGAGACTGAAGTTTCAAACAACCAAACCATTAACAGTATCCAGGCAAGTCAAAACAATATGATATGGTATACTTGCGAACTGCTGACTGTTACAAACTGAAATTATGCTATACATTTTGATGAAGTCAGAATATTGTAATAAAGATTTGTGTGTTTACATTAATTTGGCATTTATGTACAACTGTATACATGTACCTGCATACAATGTATTACTGAAACAGAATTATTCAGAAAGAAGTTTTAAATTTTATATACATTGTATACAACATACGTATGGATACTATTAAAGGTACTAAAATTGTTTGGCTAGCATAAGATTTAAGATATGGGTCTGTTGGCATCCTTTTAACATAGTCAATTATTTTTCAACACCAAAATTTTCATACATATGAAGAAAGAACAGATATAGAGACAACAATCCATCTCTGAAATAAACTGACAAGACATGCATGTACATCTAGAGTAGAGGTCGCCACACCATCTTCAACAAAGTTGGAAACCCACACCATACATCTTTAAGGTTGTTGTTCAGGGTTTTTCAAACTGAAGCGATGTGAATTTTGACATTGTCATGTGTTGGAGGTTGTGTGGTTTACTGAAGTTTAGCATTGTGACGCGACGTTGTTTGCATTATTACGTCAAGGGAGGTCGTGATGTGAGATGCAAGAATTTCACACCGGTGTCTCACACGGAATATAAATGTTTCAAACATACATGACATATAAATGTGAGAAAATTTTATCCATTTTAGGATGTGAGGTTCATACATGTATGTGCCTGCCATTTCAGATTCATTGCTCATGGCTTTTTGAAATTTCGAATCAGGCTTAAGCATGTTAACATTAGCATGCTTTACTGTGCATTTTTACTTCTATTAATATGGACTTCAGGTTTATAAATATTTAAAGATTGGTTATCATTTTAGCATGGTTATCATTTTAGCAATAGCTTACACAATGTACAATTCAACTTGTTATAAATTGTTAAAATGTGCTTGGTAACCAAAAGACTAATATCTATCTTATAGGATGAGAAATCGAATGTTGAGAGTACTATTATTGGAAGTGATGAGCGTTTCCTGAGAAACAGATCATCTGTGTCTTACAAGACACAAACAACAGATAGTCAGGTACTTGAAAATAAATTTAAAGTTGTCAAAATCCTACTGTGAAAAATAGATTAAAGCATACATATGTATGACATGCCTGATTCATATTCAAAGGAAGATAAAAAATATATGTTACATATTATGCCATTGTTTTCTGCCGCCTTTCCTGAAAACGGGGGACTATATAATTCGTTTTCCGTCATTCATCACTCCATTCCGTATTTCACTTCCAGACTCTAAATTGAGTTTCCCTCACTTGCACCCGAATGGAACAAAACTTTAACAAATGGAAGGGATGGAGAAGGGAAAGAACCCTAATGATTTTTGTATCAGTAGGTCAAAGATCAAAGTCACTGTTACTAAAAATAATTTTCGGTTAAAATTTGTTTCGAGTTTCTCTTGCCAAATTGAAATGAAACACATGTAGATGAAAGGGATGGGGAAGGGGAAGAAACTTTTTGATTTTGAGGTCAGGAGGTCAAAGTTCAAGGTCACTGTTGTAAATTTCCTTAATATGGTTTCCGGATAGCTTGAGTTTCCTATGCCCAACTGGAATTAAACTTACCAGTGCATAGATGGGAAGACTAGGACAGCTGAAGAACAATATTGAATTGGTACGGGGAGGGGGGGGTGTCATCCCAACCCCTTTCAAATCATAAACTATCACTAATCTTGAAAATAGTCGATATCCCTACCCCTAATTAATATATTTTCTTATTCCTGATGACAAGACAAGTTGAATGGTGTATATTTTTTGGGGCCCCAGAGGTCATCCCCACCCCCTCAACTTTTAACCTGTAATAACATTGAAAGATGTTGAAAACTCCACCCCTAAATCATATATTTACTTTATTTATTCATGATGGCAAGACAAGTTGAATGGAATATACATGTATTTTTGGTCCCTGCAGGTAATCTCCAACCCCCTTCATACCAAGTACCTGTAATAATGCTAAGTGGTTGAGAACCCTGCCCCAAACCATATATTTTCATATTCATGATGACAAGACAAGCTGAATTGAGTATACCGTATATTGGGTTATTTTCGTGTCGGGTTTTCTTGGCGATTTTTGTGAAAAACAGGTCAGTGATTTTTTCGCTGGGTTTATAATTCGCGTTTCAATGTTATGTCATATACAACTAAACGGGCGGTGAAATTTTAGCGGGGCTAAATTTCACGCTAAAACATTGGTCGTGAAAATAGCGAAAATTAGACTTGCGAAAAATACCCGATATACGGTAATTTTTAACACACACAACCCCACCGGGTTCATCCCCACCCCCTTTATACGGGAAGGTAGGGGACCTTGAGTGCTGCTGTATTTTATAATTATTCCCAAGAGAAATACATTATACTCAATCAAACATGAGGTTCCTGAATTATGCCTCTCTTTAAACATGATAAAGTATGAAATGCTTAATTTTTCGGTTTCCATTCAGTTACTTTAGTTAGCTTCGGTCAAATGCTTTGATATTTGGATATGTTGTTAAGAACCACTAAAGTCAGAAGAAGTTCAATTTTGACAGATTTCATTTGTGAGGTTTTTGAGTTATGCCCCTTTATAAAGTACAAAATGGTTATTTTTTCAGATTCCATCCAATAACTTCAGTTAGCTTTGTTGAAATGTTTTGATATTTTGATATGTTGTAAGGAACCACTGAAGGCAGGTCAAGTTCAAGTTTAACAGATTTCACTTGTGTCGTTTTAGAGTTATGTCCCTTTATGAAGTACGAAATTGTAAAATTTATGGTTTCTTTTCAGTAACTTGAGTATGACTCAACCAAATCAAAACCAAATTTGGTTATGTTGTTATGATTCACTAAAGCAAGTCAAGTTCAGTTTTGACTGATTTCACTGTTCACATTCCAGAGTTATGTACCTTTATAAAGTATTAAATAGTCAAATTTATGGTTTCTGTTTAATAACTTGAGTGCGACTCAACTAAATTAAACCAAATTTGGAAATATCCTTAAGCACTACTAAAGGCAGGTCATAGACGACTTTGATTGATTTCACTTTTGATGTTCCTGAGTTACGTCTCTTTATGAAGAACAAAATAGTAAAATTTATTGTTATGGTTAAGTAGAAAATAAATCCAGAAATTTGTCTGGAGCGGGGGCATCCGTATCCCATGGACAACTATATAAATTTTTATTCCTGTGTGTATTTACATGTATATTTGCAAAGTTCATGAAAATAAATACACTGCATTAAAGGGTACATATATCATGTATACAGTGATTTAAAGTTATACACTATTTTGCATTTGCATAACTATATATACATGTCTATTTTCAGGAATCATCCCAAGAAACCCAAGAAAATCTATCCCAGAATTCTAACTGGAGTTATGAAATGCCGGTGGACTTGAATACATGTAACAGTGTCCTGTCAACTTTGAGTAAAGGGCAGATAAGCCCACTGAAGTACCAACTCAATTCATCATTCCATAACGTAAGCAAAACATCACAAAGTTATGTTGAAAGAAAGGCAGAGGAGGCAATAAGTGCTGTATTGAATGCTATTGCACCAGGTCAGAGTGATGTTTTGCTAGCTCGTATCATGAAAAGAAACGCAGATAACGATAAAGGTGAAGATTCCTTTGACATGCTTGATGAGACGTTTGTCACAATTATGAAATTGTATGATGAGGCTGATAACAATATTGTCAAGGAACAGTTATTATCCATCCTGGCATCAAAAGCAACAAAGGAGCAACTTTTGACAAATATTCCAGGACTTACAAAGTATCGAGTTGACAAAGTCAGAAGAATGAATTTTCAATCTCTATATAATCAGCATGATCAACCTCGTGTCAAAAGATCAAGAATGGACCCTGTTAAACTTGAACATGCATTGTCTTTCTTTTTTAATCCTGCATTCCACCAAATTGTTTCTTATGGCACAAGAGATATAAAATTAGAATCTGGAGAAGTACTTACAGTTCCAGAAGTAGTAAGAACAGCTTGCCACTCAACCATTATTGATATGTACAACTCTTACTGTGAAGAGAATGAATTTACTCCTTTGTGTCGTGCAACTTTATATAACATTCTGAATGTGTGTGCAGCATCAAAACGCAGAAATCTGCATGGTCTTGATAATACTGCAGCTGATGGGCATAATGGGTTCGATGTACTAGAAAAAATTATTAAAGGCCTTGAAGATGTAGAAATTATATCTCCAGAGAAGAAAAATGAACTTTGTAAACAACTGAGAGCTGGCAAAGATTACCTTAAAGGGGACTATAAACTACATATATCAACCAACTCCGAATGTGCTGACCACTGTATTAAGTGGGGCCTCAGTGACCCTAAGGTGCCAAGTTACAAATCAGAGTGTGATCACAACCATTCAATCAAATGTGATAGATGTGACAATATATCTTCTGTCTTAAATGAAATTTCTAAATTGCCAATTGGATCTGATGATGCAGCAGAAGTAAAACTTGCATGTGACAAAATTGAAAGCTGGAAATCCCATATAATGAGAACTGTCAACCAAGACCTTGCTAGAACCCAGCTGTTTGATACCATCAATGAAAATCAAGCTCTACTTGTGATGGATTGGGCTATGAAGTACCTTCCTTGCTCACACAGAGAAAAACAGTCTGATTGGTTTGCCCAGAAAGGGATTTCATGGCATGTAACAGTATGCATCTTTAAGGAGAAGAATGGAGATCAAGTTAATTTAAAGGTAATTCAGATTTTGCAAATGACATGAATGAACTTGAAATAGATAGTAGGCTGTTTAACATGTTTAATGTCCAGGCATATTCAGGACGAGAACATGATAATTAGATATGATTATGGACATGAAAATAGTGCAAAGTTCATTTCTCTTTACCATTTCATATTATTTAAGCCGCAAGACAAAAGGGTCGGCAGCCATATTTCAAATATAAGATATTTTGGTGTTTCAGAATTTTGGCCCTGTTTTGCAATTTCTATTGTGTAGTGATTTACATCATTAAATGGATTTCCAATGTTTTGGCCACTAGCGTACCTGATGAAGGTTAATCCAGAAAAGCGCTTCGTACGCAAATTAATATACTGTTTAAAAATTGCAAATGAGGGATGGATTGCTGTCTTTCTGGTATATTTTCTATATGATATCCTTTCTTTTTTAATTTAAATGCCGACAGGATTTTCAGCATGATAGTTCAAAAGGCTACTGAATGACATGTCAGTCTATAGCTACCCAGAGACATTTTACCAGTTTATGCTACCATAAAAATGAGATGTGGTTGATTCAATGGCTACATAGGACTTTATTTTGCCTATGGCATGTATGATTAGCTTGAACGTTTAAGTTTTTAAAACCAACTTGTACATGTTGTAGCCTTTAAACAGTTCACATAATATGGAAGCAAATGAGGCAACACACAGGGTAAAAGTACGTGAATACCAAATCCGCCAAAAGGGCCAAAATAAAAACCCTGCCAAATTTAGGTGCTATACAGTAAATAAATTTTTTATTGTATTATTTTTGAGTATTTATATAATTTTTTTTTCTTTCAGCACCAAACATTTGTTCATATCATGGAGAGTGCAAGTAAGCAAGATTGGATTGCTGTAGCTGGTTTCATCAAGCACACATTGAGTGAAATTTCTGTTCAGAAGGGACATATCAAGGAAGTGTTTCTTAGGTCAGACAATGCGGGTTGTTACCATTGTGGTAACCTGTGGATATCCTTGAATTCCATTAGTCAGCAAACAGGTATTTGTATAAAATGCATTCATTTTTAGCTCATCTGACCAAAAGTAATGTGAGCTTTTGCTACCACTGAGAGTCTGTCGTCTTTAGCTTTTAACATTTTAAACAGCTGCTTTGAAACCACTGAACTAATTTGAACGAAACTTTGGAATGGTCCTTGTGTGGCCCCCTTTCAGATTTGTATCTGACAACCCTGCTTTCCAACCAAGATAGCTACCATAACTGGAAATAGAAAATTTGGAAAAAAATCAATCAAAAATCTCCTCTGAAACTGCTCTGCCAATTGAGACCAAACTTTTGGGAAAAGGTCCAGAATTATGTCCAGTGACCCAGACCCCTATCCAAGATGGCTGCCAAAAGTTTAACAAAGGACCCTATGGGGAAAATGTTTGAATATCTTCTCCCTAAAACCAGTGAACCAATTCAAAGCAAACATTGCATGGATGGAAAATTAAGTCCGATGACCCTGACCTTTGTCCAAGATGGCCGCCATCAGTGGACATAGTTTTGATACAGGACCGGATGGGAAAAATATTCAAAAGATTTTCTCTCGGCAACCAGACAGCCATTTTAAAGCAAACATTGCATGGATGGTCCTTGGGTGATGATATTACAAAATTTTACTCGCTGATCCGGACCTTCGTCCAAGATGACTGCCATCAACAAACATAGTTTTAACATAAGGACCTTATGGGAAAAGTATTCAAAAGCAAGTAAGCCATTTTAAAGCAAACATTGCATGGATGGTCCTTGGGTGATAAACTTTCAAAATTATGTTGGCTGATCATGGCTGCAATCAACCAACATACTTTTAACATAGGACCCAATGAATGGGAAAAATGTTTAAATTTTTCTCCTCTGAACCCAGGAATTCAATTTAAAACGAACATTGCATGAATGGTCCTGTGGTGATAAACTTTCAAAATTATGTTCACCAATCCTGACCTCCATCCGAGAAAGCCACCATCAGCTGACACACACAGTGTAGTTATAACATAGGACCATATGGGACAAATCTTTAAAAAATTTATCTGAAACCAATATTAAGTCAGTTTAAGGCAAACATTGCATGGATGATCCTTTGGTGGTCATTGTTCAGAATTATGTCTGATGACCTAGTCAGCCAACCAAGATGGCCACTGTTACTAAAAATAGAAAATTTGGCAAAAAATCAAATTCTAAATGGGCTTATTTAAATCACCCGAGCCTCTACTCATTTCTATAAAAGAAAATGTGACATAACTTCCTAAAAGAGCAAAGGAAATCAACATTGTACTTGGTGGCAGGCCACTTTAGACCTTGAAATAATGAGCCTATTTGATACTGTAAAGCAAGCCCATAATCAACTGGACAAAAAAACAATAATATGTAAAAGAACAGTATATAAATTAATCCTAGAATAATTCCAGTCTTGTATTTTTGCTTGTATTTCTATTGGTCAGCACCATGACAATAAAAAAGTTTACACATCGATAAATCCATTTTATGACGTCACAAGTAAAAAATTGTACACTGCCAAAATAGTTCGCTTCCCATTTCCAAAATTCTGTGTGAAATTTTTTTTTCATTGATATTATTGGAAGTATTTTGAAGGAATTTCTTGATGTGTAAACTCGGCCTTTCACTTGCAAACTTCACATAAAGTCACATGACTTTATTCAGTTTGTAGATGCGCCGGTTGAGTTAACACATCAATAAATTTCATCAAAATAACCTTTATTACTATATGAGACACTAACAAATCTAGTATTTTTGTATTATACATGTACATGTAACATGACCTAGATATTCATAATTCTAATATGGGGTGCTGCAAAGAACAAAGGCAACCATGACAACCAGGGGTGTTAAAATTTTGATAAATATATGACCGCATAACTATAGATTTTACAATGAAATTGACGACATCACAATATAGTTTGTGCACGAAAACGTCATAAAATTGCTGAAAATGGCGTCGCCTGTATATGGGTTACGTTCTTTCCGATGTTGTTTATTTCTGAAAAATTAACCATATTAGAATCGAAATAATTCATGGTCAGCATAAATTTATAATAATTTTAACATGGGCTTTCGTTGTTTTCTCGTATTTTATCCCTCGCTATCGCTGGTGATAAAATATCGGCGAAAACATCTCAAGCCCATGTTAAATAATAATAAATATACGGCGACCATGAATTATTTCTTAAATCTAACTTACTTGCCAGATCTGTCACAAGTTATAGTCTGGAAACCAAAAAATCAGCAATTCTGGTCTAAAAAAGGGCTTATATCTGATAAGAATTGTCGAAAAATTGTCATTATTGTCTCCCCTGCGACAAATAGTCTCTGGAGGCGAGACATAGGTATAGCTATGCTGTTGGGGGCGTTAGCTTTTTGAATAAAGCTTTATAACTCAGGAGATTGAAGACCTAGACCATCCATATTTTGTATATAGACATCTTATGGTAAAAACAGAAGATACTGCCGTAACAGAGGCATTAGTCAAAAAGTATGACGTGTCTGGTTGTCATATGACACTTGACCTCATTTTCATGGTACAGTGACTCAAGTTATCATCTGGAAACCTAAAAATTTTGCAATTTCAAGATACAAACAGGGGGGGGGGT
>JAOXYH010000005.1:388958-404094 GCA_028566455.1 Botula fusca | reverse complement strand
CTCGTAAAAACTTCTTTTTTAAGATTACAGTTCTCCCTTATTTGTCCTTTTTATTACAATCGTATAATTACTCGGGTACAGTTTCGACTTTGAGGTGGTACCTATGTAAAGAGGTATGACCACTTTCCCTTTATTTGTTTCAGGTTTTCTGAATACCTTAAATCTTTTCAAAAGTGCTTAAAATGTTTGAATGTCCAGTACACTATCATGGCAAGATACAAGGATGCACTTAATTATCTTTTGAGCCATATGAATTCGCGTTTAGATACTACATTACTGTATGTTCATAATAAAATATATTTAGAATCAAACTGTACTAGGTGCTGGTTGAAAGAGCTAATAATTATACACCCTCGTCAAAATATTGTTTTCGGTTTACAACGTGCTTCACATAGAAGTATCTTGGTAAATACCAAAATGGCTTAAATTGGCAGATTCGACTGTAGATATCAGCAAGATGACTTCCTTTGAGTATACATAACAAGCAACATTTCTATATGAATATGTTTACAAGGTGGTCCAACTAGTGAAAAACATTCAAGGGTAATCACCATCCTATTTCATCAAGTTTCCCAAATGTATGAAATAATGATTAACAAAGTGAGCCCCGTTTTGCCAAAAGTAACATTATTGAATTCGACGCTGAATCACGCAATGGGTTAGGCTAGTAAAGCAGGAAAAATCTTTCCATGGCAAAGCACCTGCACTCTCTCTTCATGGTATGTGTTGTGCAATGTGTTCTTGGGTTTGTATAATACCATTTGTTCTTGGAATACCTTAATCTGCACCAGTCGTACTTAAATATGTTCTGTAATTTGCTGTTAGGTGAATGAAAGGGTAAATCTATGGCTATTGAATACTAAACAGGCCCCAAGTAAGTGTGATATTGTGCACATTTCGTAAAATAATTACTCTTTAGCAATGCAAGGGACCCAACCTTGGAGGACCATAACTGTTACCAAAAATAAGGAAAGCGTACAGATGCAAAAATGACCGGAATAGGACGACACACCATTTACGAACAGATGACTGTTCAAGTAAAGACAAAAAGCAATATACGATACAAGGAAAGGTTATAAAAATAAATAACCAAATAAAATTAGGAAGAAAAAGTTGAAGTGTTACGTTTTTCCTCTGTTTGTTTGTTGTCCTTGATTTTTTTTTCTCGTTATGAAACAAAGTCGTCCTCGAAAAAAATCGTATTATATAAAATTGCTTTTACAGTTCAGATAAATTTGTAAAGAAATATTCATTTGAATAGACATATAAAAAGATCAGGTAAAAAGAAAGTTGTTACCAGACATAAAATGTCCATTACGTGTACTTGTAATGTATTTTGGATGACTTTTCATGACACGAGAAAAAAATTGGATATGTTTCCTATAAATGGATGTTCAATTAAAAAGACTTTAAGTAAAACACATTTTAATTCCCTTAAAACGATGTAAAAATATGTTTTGATGACACTTTTTACGTTTTACGATATATTTTTACTGTAAAATTATTGTTCGAAATATTCAAGATCAATGGTTACAAAAAACTAATTTAATCAAAAATCAAAAGGAAACAAAGACGTGTTTATATAATATGTGTTTTATATAATATATAAAAAAAATACTTTTAAAACAATATAAATTTCGGCCAATATAGGCGTACAAAGATGGTTTACAAAACTTGAAGGAATGAAATTAAAATAAAGGAATGACAATTTATACTGTTCATACTTTATTATCTATTCATATAAGTTCAGTGAATACATAGTAATAATAATAATTTTTGTTGCATAATTATACCCAGTTGGGTTAAAGCAATACAACAAACAAACATACAATGCAAGTTACAACAATCACAAAAGATGTTATAAATAATATTAACCAAACACGTTAAGACAATAAAACATATTAATAACACACTTTTAACAATACATAATAACGTCTTGATATAACAGAGGAGAGATAATAGTTTTATAACAATTTTGTTTTTAAAAATCAAAACCTGTATGGTAATATAAAATAAGATTTAAACAAAATTAAAACCTACAGAGGGGAAAAACATAAGCACCGTCTCCCTTTGTGATAACAAAATGAGTCTATTCTAGAATAAAGGATCTTTTTTGTCGCGTGTTCACAAAACTAATCAAGGTCGTCTACCTTCCGATATGATATAATGCGTCATTTAAAATCATCCACGTGTGGTTTAAAGATGGGATATATTTTCTCAACAGGTGAGTGAAATGAACATTTACAATTAATCTTTGTGTATCATAGTCCTTTTCTTTAGGCATTTTCCCACGATTTCATACAAAGACGTATCGTCACAGTGTACACAGTTTAACCACTTAAAAATTCTTAAAAATGATAAGGTGGTCGCGAGACTAAGATATAAATCTTTGTGTAAACTTTTAATATGAATCACCTATATTAACTTTACCTACACCTATTGAAATAGTTTTGTTTGAAAGTAAGGGGCGGGGTTTTCCCACAGTTTCAGAGATCGTTATCAGATCTGTTGGCCACGTGCGTTTATTTAAACTAATATAACTCATCGTGTGATTGACAGCTAAGTGTCGTGATCGTGTCCTCGGGTAAATTTAAAAATGACATAAAAATCATATGTGATTTATTATGGCTTACTTCTGACAAGTGGTGGGTGGATAAAAGGGGGACATGCCTAGAAAAAGTGCTTATATGGTAAATAAAAACTGCTTTCATATACAAATGTAATTCTAACCATATATATAAAATATCTACATGTGAATTATACTGCAAAGGGCACCTTCAGAAATACAACATATTCAACTCCCATGCTGAACCTCAAAACTTTATGTCACATAACCCCAAGTAATTGTTGCACTGAGGATTCATTACCGAATTTTTCTCTTTTGAAATTTTAACCTTTAATTTCTTAAATATTATACTTTTCATTTTCCGACTTATTGAAAATTGTTCCCACGATCTCAGTTTTCGTTGAAACCAAACATTTTCTCGTAATTTATTTTTTTCTCAAATATTTGAACAAGCGGGACACCTTTTAGGTAAAAACCAGAAATTGTGAAGTTTACCAGGACAAATGTATAAATGCTTGGGAAATAAAAAGAAATTCATTTACAGGAAGTTTAACAGAAACTGAGTTTTTGAAGAAAATAACTAACAAATCAAAATAGTATTCAATAAAATTCCAGGTTAATACAATTTTATATTTATTTTGAATTTAGTGTGGTCCCAAATCTTTTTCGAGGACCACGGGATCATCATATATTTATCATAAAGGGTCGTAACTTGAGTATTTTTTTATATTAACAGGTGGAACTTCCAGTGAAGATAAAGTTTAGAGAGGAAAAAGTGTTTTCATTATTGGGTCTAAAGACTGATAAATGTTGCAGTGCATAATATCATTGACTGAAAACGGTTGTAGTGAACAGACATGTTCCCGTCATTACAGATGGATTCTCTGTTTTCGGATATGACCCACCGGACATGACACTCTACTGGTGCACATGTCCCATGTTCCCGTTTTTTGTTGAGGTCCAAGTTTCTCGTTGTTCTCATCTAAGTAATTGCATATTCTGTGTGATTGGCTTTGTCTTTGCCCGGATTTTTGATTACCCCTCGAGCTACGGTTTTCCTTGACTTCTATTATTTTTATCAATTTTTACTGTTATTTATCACAGTTTGGTAATATCTACTATTTGCCTTCTTTTTTGTCGTTTTCGTTGTTAGTTTATCAAATTACTGACAATGCCTACATGTACTCTGATGAAATCGCTATTATTATTATTATAGTCACTATCATTATTTTTTTTCATCATTGGGATATTCCAGTATAGTCTTTTTTGTTACCAATTCCTAAATACATTTCACTCGTGTGACCCCTTAGTATCTCTCCAAATGACTAAAAAAAGTTTTGAAAAATCATATTGTACTTGTAATAGAAGCCATGAAAGACCGCTTTTAGAACGATAATCAAAAAGCACAAAATCTAAGGGCAAAGACAAAGACAAATATCATTCAGAACATAAAGAACTGAAATCAGAACACAACATACGCGGTAAATAAGCTACTCGGACTCCACCATTTTGTGATTCACCGTTACTGACACTGGTGACGCTCGTGCTAAACACGAAGCGTGTCACCTGTGAACCCTTCCGGAATATAAATTGGGTTGTTTTTGCAAATGCATTAATACATATATTGTCATGTTCTTTCTTTGTACCAATGCAATCTGTGATTTTAAAGAAATAAATACTCTGGAATCTGCTATTTTTGTACTGGTCCGAAATGATAATTTTAAATTAACGTGTTTAAATTCCCAAAAACTACAAAATGTACGGAGTTATCACCCTCATGCAAAGCTCTGTCCGTAGATGGTTTTGGCTTTCTATTTTGGTCATTTTGGCATGTTCTCAATTTTATAAAGTTTTAGTAACAGTTGTGATCTTCCAAAGTTTTGGTCCATAGCATCGCTGACGAGTAATTAATTTACGAAATGTGCACATCCGATGCGTCAAAATTGGTTTGAAACGTATCCCACTTCGTTTTACATACTCTTTGTTCATTTTTGAAATTTTTGTTTCGGGCTTGTATTATGATCCTATTAACACCCGCTATGCTTTCTTGTTCTTTTATGAGTGTTAGTATGATCATAT
Source organism: Botula fusca (assembly GCA_028566455.1). Lineage (NCBI taxonomy): Eukaryota > Metazoa > Mollusca > Bivalvia > Mytilida > Modiolidae > Botula > Botula fusca. The sequence goes on along the minus strand of JAOXYH010000005.1, from coordinate 399,449 downwards.
GCCGAAATTATCGGTAATTTTCTTAAACGAATCAAAAATATATTTTGAGTATAAATCCTGTGTAATAACATATTAATAATGGAAATCTATTAACGTGTGTAAACGAATTCTATTAAAGTCTTTGTATGCTCTGTCTATTCTCTCTTTTAATTAATAAAGTAACGTTTAATGGAATCTTTTATTCGAGATTCTTTTACGAAAAGCTACTGAATTGTTATTTCCATTGTCTGTTCTACCTTATATGGACTTGAAAAAATATCTTGGCTTCTGGAAACGACAATTTTTTTCTATCACCATAAATGATTTGGATCATATGCTTGTTTTGTCACGTTCATAAAACACGGCCGCCAATCGCATATGGTTAATAATATTTTTTTTATGATATACCAATTAATTTAAAAAATCAGGGAATGTGATTCCACGCAATATATTGTTCTTGGTGTATGTGATCACAAGCATATGCCTGCAGAATCTGCTTCGAACTACTTCGACATGCATAACCATTTTCTATTCGAAGCAGATTTTGTAGCCGTATGCTTATGTATCTAACTACAACTGACCACATACATTAAGGGTAAAATATTATGTGGAATCACATTCCCCGATTTTTTAAATATATTGGTATATCATGAAAAATTATTATGAACAATATGTTATGAATGAGAGCGATTGGTGGCCAAAAACGTTGCACCTACGTCCAGTGCGGAATAACATTTCACCAGTGTTACTTTTTCGTTATCATACATAATGTCTAGACAAAATCGAACAACAATTAATCGATAAAAAGTTACAGGAAAAAAAACGAACATCTATAGGTCATCTTAAGTCTTCAACTCCAAAATTAAAGTAATTTATTCATGAAGATACTCGAGGGAAGTTATTATATTTTACGAATCGATTCTTCACCAAAGACACAAAATCTTTTGAAGGTTTCAATAATAAGTGCAGTTTTAAGTATAGAGATTATTTTTATTAACAGAAATGTGAAGTCTATGATTTGCATGTCACCTTATATGATTGCAAGGACATTTTTATACATAATTGTAAGTGCAAAAAGGGCAAATATAAATGGAGACTATTCGCGGGTAATACTAATCCCTGCGATACGAACGTAATAGTCTTGCAGGAGGTTGTTTTGGGTGCATATCTGATATGTTAGTGTAGGTTGCAGAGTTGCACCTTTAATCTTGGCCGTGGTCCTTTTTAAAATAAGCTCACTAATTTCCTTTTGATTTAAATGGCCATGTCAGTTACAATTTAGGACAAAGTCTTCCTGGTTTTAGCAGATAATTTATTATTTACGGTAAAAAAGTGCAAATGTATGAGAAATAACCTTTGAATATGACTTAAATATCATGTCATTCGTTCTATTTAAATTTGGTATGATATACCAACCAGCGAAATGCACACAGGTGAATTGTATTTTGGAGAATCCTTTTCCCACGATTTCAACCCGATATGAAATTTATAATGGTGTAACCTTTGCCCTTCCTCGCGACACGAACGTGGCTTTTAATTTGATAAAACAGATAGGGGGCAGAATTTCTCTCCGTGATGTTATTTGTAAGGTGCAACGGTTATACGTATATCAAAATAAGATACTTTATGTATTTTTAATTGAGGTACAGAAAGGATAATAGTTCATTTTTATTATTATTATACAATATCCTTAAAATAATTTCAGACACATTTCATTTCATCAGAAATCGAGTATGTTATATATTTGATTACTTGTATCATAAGTTGCATGAATTGCAGGAAACAGAAAATATATTTCACTTCGAAACGGGCAAAACATTTCTTACAAAGGAAAATAAATTTATAGGAAAAACTCGTATTACAGCTCTGTTCTTTAAAGAAACAAAATAATTGTCAATATCAGTTTTTATAGATTCACACCTTAACCCAAGAAACACGAGTAATTTTCTTCAATTTCAGTCATTACTTATTCCAGTGATGGTTTTTCATTGTGGAACAAACACTTAAAAATACCCTACATCATAAGGTCTAAAGTTTTGAAGGATTGAAGTTCTGAATGGCCCGCAAAAATTATCTAAACAAAAAACACACCCTTGGAAATGTTAAAGTTGTAATGATGGAACAATACATTCTTTTCAGAAAGTAAGATAATTTAATAGAGCAACCCTGCTTAATTTACCAAAACAGAATATCCCCATCTTGCAGTAAAACACAGATCAGGGTATAAAAGTGCTCGTTGGTACTGCCAATCATACCGCTGGTCAATATTTTTGGAACTCCGGAATGGGTTTAGTAAATATCAGTCAAGAGTACAAAAGGTGTCCAATGATTGAGAGGGAAAACCGTTCTTACAAAGATCATTTCTATAATTCTCACTTCAAAGAGATTTCATAGTTGGTATGAGTTTCCATAAATAATTTCACATTTTTCTACATTGTACATTGTTAATTGTGCCATGCATGAATTTCATGCGAAGCTCTTTCATGATTTGTTTTTTCGTATGAAAATCATGCGTAAACTAGAAAAAATATGCATGAAAATCATGTGAAAAGTTTATCACATGAAAATTTTTTGTAGCTTTTATGTCAAAATCAAACGAGATGAAATACCCATTAGGTCAAATGAGCTGCGCATGAAATTGGCACAAGAACTCGTGCATGAGAATCGGACGAATTGAGCCGCGCATGATATTCACAAAAATTTCAACACGAAATTCATGCGATTGAAAGTTTTGTACATTTTCATCTCCGAATCATACGAAATACATGCAACAATGTTCATGCAAATTTCATACGCGACTCGATTCGTTAAAAAATTACGCCAAAATTTTTATGCGAATTTCATATGAAATTCATGCATGGTACAATTGCCTGTATAATAATAATAAGCTCTGTCATTTACATTTACATCAAAATATCTCGCATTTCTATGGATGTTAATTTTTTTAATGAGTAAGCGATCAAGTCTGTAACCTTGTAGTACAAGATTACTGGTCTAATAGAACTATTCCCAACTAAGAAAATCAAGCAATTACAATCGGTACTCCATAAATGATGAAAAAAGTGTATCTTTATTAAAAAAAACGTATGAGTTGTGAAATGTCATGTTGTGAAACTCCAGGCGTTTTACAGATACGATGTTATGACAGACAAATGGAAAATTGACTATGTGAAAAGAAAATTTATCGCATTTGGCATAAAATTTGATCAGTATGAATCCTCATTTATCTAAGAGTAGGTCAAGATATGACAATGATCTCAAGGTGTCGATTGTGTCTTTTATCTGGAGTTAATTTGGACAGATGTCGTGAAGGTATTTTCATGAATGAAGTGTACATTAATCCAGATTCCACATTTATGACAATAATATGAAATGGAATTTATATGTTGTCTTTGTTTTATTTACTTCTATACTAGTAAGATGTTTGCTCTTTTCAGATATATGTTCTGGTCAACTTCGAATCACCAACAGCAAGGATATCATGAAGATATCTGCAATTGTAAAAAATTTCTAGTAAAACTGTTTGTATAATCTTTTGCAATATTCTTTTGTAATCTACACATACAAACATTGGTAACAACCATATAAAAGAGGTCCGCAATAAATTTGTATCATTTGAATTTCAATGATCTGTCGAATACTTAAGTTGCTAAAACGAACAAGAATATTGTCACGTGCAAAGTTAAGGCTTTCATCATGTCGTGATATGTCTATGTTTTTTATATTCTTTCAAAGAAAACATTGCTAGTTCTTTGGTTCTCGTTTTGTCTTTCCCCAATTCATTTGTTTGCTACATCTTTTTAATTTTTTTTTCAAATGTTTTAGTTCTCGCCACTTGTTTCCATGTTTTGCCTAGTCCCTAAATTCTTGTTTTAAGGATTTCTACCATAAACTTGATGTTTCGCCATTTCAGAAACTAAAAGACTGTGGGTAAAGTCGATGTACGGATAATGGATTTTAGGCCAATGACGTTACGTTATTTTTGTTTTCAGCCAATCAAAAAAAAATTTGGTGTATGCTTATCCCACAATACATTAGTTTTTGAAACGACGAATTGGTAGCAGCATATATTAGTATATATCAATTTTGAATTACCAAAATGTGATGACACTGTATGGATAACGAAAAGGTAAAAGATATCGACAGCGTTGCCAGTGTGTTCGATGGCTCTGACAAAACCGTTAAGAGACGTACTAGAAGGCAGAATTTTCACAACCCCGTTATAGTCCTAGATTACTAATTCTTTGAAACGCGAATAAGTGCAATATATAGTTAAGCAAAATGTAGTAGTATTTCACTTAGTAAAAACCAAAATAAACCGAATCCTTTAAGGATATTTACGAAGCTTAGGTAACAAGTACATAGTTGGAATAGTTTAATGCTGAGATTAAGTTTGTGGCGGTCTTTTGTATGGTTTATCCACTTTTCCCATTAAACTTTTGGACGGCTAGTGCTAATTTTTCAAAATATCAATTCATTTTAAAAGAATAACTTCATTCTTTGGCACCTTATATGCTTAAACAAGGAAAAATTGTTTGCAAGATCAAGTTAACTACAGACTCTAGACCCACATATTTTATGTCTTTTTACCAACTTCAACGGTAATTTATACGCAGATTCATGCAGTCTCTCCTTTTATCATTTGGTAGGTGTAGCATATGGTCACCTCCAACGGAATGTACGCTACCAGATAATTGGTGAATGAAGGAATATTGTGGATAAAGCAGGAATAAACTTGGCAGTACTATCCTCCTTTGGACTAGGTATACAGTGCTAACGTGAGAGAATGTTCTGAATGGTAGTTTGAGCGTAATATTGAAATGTAAGTCTTCTCATTTATGAATTCGCTATTCTTTTTTCTCAATCTGAGATAAAGCCTTAACTATTGTATTAGGTTGGATGTTCAAATGTAAGTCTACTGCGTACAACAATGCAGTACTATCAATTTTCGGAATATCACATCCGGGAATCATATGGAATCAAAACAACAAGATTTATTGTTTCATCTATTTCAAGCATTATATTTACAGTTTCCTTATTTGGAAAAAACCAAACCAGGTGTTACGAAACTATAAAGATATCAAATCGTCGTATCAAGATGGTATAATTGATAACGATTGATGACATAATTGATATCTTTGATACATTCTTTTATGGATAAACCTGACACGTGACCTGGTATTATTGAATGAATCAAGTTCTGCAGAATTGTTTTCCGATACAATAGCCAGGTGTATGGAGTGTTTTATGAATGAATTTCTTTTCATTCATGATTTTCTAGTGAAGCAGATGCCTCTCGCATGAAGACTTTGGCGCTCAAAAGTGTTTTGTCAATGAACTACTTTTCATTCATGTTATTTTTCTGTCAAGCGCAGGTGCCCGATTTGGCGCCTATTTTGACTTAATTTTACTCGAATACTTAGAATATTTCTGCTATTTCAAAACGTCCATAGATTCCATTTATCATAACGTCAATATATTACTTTCAACGTTTAATTTCCATCCCTGCAGAATGCACATATATAAATGCAAATTACTAATTTGAAGGTATACAAAGGTATCTTGATATCCTATATAAATGTTTTGCAATATATATATTCTTATGTGATCATATCCACAGTTTTAAGCTAGAAAAAGCGTGGTATGCAAAAACTACAACCGCCCATCTTGAAAGTTGACGGGACATGAAAGTTACCAGCTATAAAAATTTGATGCTTGTACATAAAGTCTATTTCTGAGGCCATGACACTGAGCTGTGCTTTATTCATAGCTGCTAGAACTATGACACTGCGGAAAATGATAGTTCAATATCTGATTTCATATCAAATAAACGTAGGTCAGGTATTGTATGATGTCCAGTTATTTTAGACAGTCAAGTGTATGTCGCCATAGATATGTCTAGAAAAGTATGAAATATCACTCTTTATGTAAGTTTTTACAGTGAGTCTCTTAGGCATGGACGATGAGTGTATCATCTGATGAATTCATTGCTTAACAAATTTGTTAGTTTGTTGAATCTTTATCTTGGCAAAATTTTGTTACGGTTTGTCAGTCTAATTTAAATACAGTACTCAGCGTTTAAATTCTGGTAGATGCTTTTGTGTGTGTGGTCATAATCTCAACTAGGGCTCAGGATGTATGACATTCAGAATCCTTTTGATCTACAATAATTGAGCGCTGCATTTGTCTGAATGCTTCAGAATCAAGTCTCTTATAACGGTAGTGCTAGTTGGCTTCCAAACGAAAAAATTCCAAGACTTCATTTATCAATGAATGAATTCACGTTCGTGTATTCTATGAAGTAGGCAATCAAAGACTAGATGTCAATAGACATTAATTCTTAAATACATCTTTAATATACGTTATCGGAAGAAATTGCGGCACTATGTTTTCTTAGAGGGTCAGTAAAATGTTAGACCGTTCGCCCGAACTCGTCATCGTTTCCAATAGTTTCTCCAGGTATGTCGGTAGTAGCCCGAAGTGATACTTTGAATTCACCGTGTTGAATTCCCCAAAATTTGATAAAACTGTGGAGTTATCTCCCTCGTGCAAAGCTCTGTCCGTAGATGGTTTTGGCTTCCTATTTCGGTCATTTTGGCATGTGGTCCTTTTACAAATTTTTGATGACAGTTGTGTTGTGGTCTTCCAGGGTTTTGTTCCCTGGCATCTCTGGCGAGTGGTGGATTTGCGGAGCGTGCACATCCAATGCATCAAATCGGTATGAAATGTATCACACTTTGCCGATATTTCTCCCTCCCACAGTAAAAAAGGGACAAAGGTGCTTTTCTGTGAGCTTAACTTTTTAACTCGTATCTAAGAAAAATACTTCAATCACATCTGCAAGAAAATATGAACTAGGCGATTTCTGCAAAATATACCGTAAACATGGTTATTTCTCGGGTGGTTCAAATTTAATCATTTTGCGTGTGTATAATTTTTGCGCATTTAGCAATATCATCTGCGATATCTCTGTATTTTCGCGCAACAATTGCAAACGACACATAAGCGTATATCACCACTATGCGAAAAGTTCGACGTCTACAGTATGTTTATATTTCAATATATGCGAAAATAACCCTTCGTTAGATTTTCAAGTACCAGTAATAATATAAATAACAATTTCTGTTTATGATTTTTACTTCATGGCTTTTTGAATAAACTTGTGTTGTCATCAACTATAGAAAAGACGTGTTTTTTTGTTGTTTTTATTTTGGCAGATATCAAATATTCAGAATGATAAAGGATGTTCTTGATAACATTTACGTATTTGCTAATTTCTATAGTGCACTTTTGTTTGGTTTATCGTTTTATTGTGCAGTGCTATGTTTTCTATTGAAATACAACCGATTTTACAGTAGCTTTTAGGTCTGTACCGCCAATCGTGCTATAGATTTCTCGATCTTTTCAGTCTTATTGACTTTACTCTCTTGGACATTTCGCTTGATTTTCAGTATTTTGTTATTACTTTTATTTATTACAGTAATAGGTTACTGAGAGCTGTTTGGTAAACTAACTGAGTGAAGACTATAGTGTGATATCTAGATGCTCCTTTAGTTATAGCTCTGTCGACTTATAACAATTGGTCCGTTGAACAACTTTTTCACTCTTTTCTTTTTCAATAGTCAGCGTTTCTTCGTAATGGACGCAATAGAGACAATGCGTTGATTTATTCTTTATCCATTTATATGTTCTGTTCATTTCATCTTCGTTTTCATAACATTTGTCAGTTCAGTTACCAATATTAAATTTCGTTATTCAACTTATCAGATTCTATCTTATTTTAATTCACAAATAAGACAATTGTAAAAAGAGGTCTAGGAATGAACTATAAAAGGATAAGGAAGTAAACAAAATTTTAAAGAAATCAATGAAAATTACAGGTTAAGCAGTTTCTGCATTTTTCTGTGAAAGTAAAGGTTTTCGTATGGGTACCTATTTTTTGTTGATATGATGGGATAAATAAAGATACTACGAAATTATTTTTACGAAAGTTTTAAGACTATCTTCCTTAAAAATACTTACTATAAATATACATTATATACGTTGATTTTTATTTTATTCTAAAATTAGAAAGAAATAATATAGGTAGTAAATCCCTAATGAGCATCGGAACAGATAAATGTAGCACAAACGAAAAATGAAATTCCACGGATAGGTACTCTCATTTGCTCTATAAACCTATCCTACATTCTCAGATAAAATATCTTAAATATTTCATGTTGTAAATAGAATTGTATTGAAAACTGCAATGACAGATCGAGTATTATGTTAATTTTACACGAAAAGAAGACACCTTTTAACTTGCGGGGAGTCTTGTGGAATAAAATGAAGCATTTCATATATATAATAGAATTTCAACGAAAGAATACAATTTTACGACAGTGACCTGGTCATTAAGTAGACAAAATACTTATAATTTTCACCGCCATTGGGTTAATGTTTATACATTGTAGTAACTTATGGGGAATACCGTAAAAGGGGTAATAAAGTGTAAGTGATACGACAGTCCAACAAAACAGAACATTGTTCAAAATTTGACACAGTGAATATTGGAAGCCATTAAATGTAAGCATTCACAAAAATAATCCTTTCAATATAAATCGTTTTAGTTTTATTTCTTAGTTTTCTTGTGAAAATATTTAATTACCAATGTCCTGAACCGTTAACCACATTGTGTTTTGATACTGAAGAAAATAAATGTACAAATAATGATGCTAAATATATTATTTGTCCTGTAACATACGGTCACCTGAGTGTAATTGTAGGCCATTTTGAGAGCGTTTTTCTTTATGGTTTCCACTTAACCCCTTTTTAGATTGTTATTCAGGATTATCTAAGTTAAAGAAATATTTCCTGTGTTAACTGAATCATTTTTACCTGAATGGATTGTTCACTTTACTTGGATCGTGGGAAAATTGTTACACCTTTACCTTTATAGCCGAGACAGGTGTTTTTTGTCAATCTTTTCAATGTTGTTTAAATTTCGCGCTTTCACGTGACGTCTTTAAACATATATCTAATTACTGTATATTTTTTTAAATTTTGAATGGATACTTTTCGTTGGACGAATTCAAAAATCTTACCGCGTTGTTTTTTCTCGAAGAATGGCTATTTGGAATTTAAATAGGTATAATTAATATTTAATCATGACCATCTTAAAAATAAACAATATATATCAAGATGAAAGAGATCCCAGTGACTATTCGCTCTTAAATGACAGGATATTTTAAGAAAAAACCTTGATACTAATGTTATCTTTGACAATTAAAGACCAAAATATTATTAAACAGAATTTGAACTCTCTTTATAGGGTATGGACGCTCGTAAAGTATTGCTTTAAATCTTTTGGTTATTTTTCTATATGCTTTATAAGAAGATCAAAGATCAAAGACTTTCTCCTTGAAGGTCTTAAGGAGGCTCATAAAATGTTATATACAAGTACATCCATAAATGTATTGGGTTCCAATCACACCATTAAGTAATTATCAGAATTCTGGTGCAGCGGAGTTTGTGTAACTTTACATCAAAACAAAGTGTGATACATTTCATACCGATTTTGATGCACCGGATGTGCACATTTCGTAAATTAATTACTCGTCAGCGATGCTAGGGACCTAAACTTTGGAAGACAACGACGGTGGTCTTATACAATTATATCCTAGAACATACATTTTAGTTTGTTTAGGTTAAGCTGTATTTATTTCCAAAATTACAACTAGTAGTACAATTACAAAAAAATAACAAGTAATAATACTATCGAGATTCGGAAACAACTTATATTAATCCGTCTCCCTTTTAATATGTACAATTCGAAATCATATTTTTCCTCATTGCTAATTTTCCAATCTCCTTTGCCTGCAGTATTGCCAAAAATGATGTTGTTTATATTGTGTTTAGCTTCGTATAGTCTGTGCACTTTTATTGTTTTACCAATGTGGGTTTTCGTATTTCGTTAAAATACACTTAAGAAAACTGACAGTCATTATGTACTCCATTGTTTCAGGGATTACCTTTTCATTGGCTCTAACCTTCAAAAAGTCCAAATACAGGAAAATTTGGGAGCGCTGAAAACAAGTTACCATAGTGATACCAATTCTGTCTTAGGATACATCTGCACTAAAGAAGATCAACATTAGCTCTCGAAGCTCCGCAATTCAATTAAAGTATAAAAATGTATTTCTCTACTGGTTTGATCACAAGATTAGAAATCAGCACGAAATCATTTAATCCATTTAGATATAAATTTATCGTTATCAGTTCAAACAAAGTGTGATAATTTCATACCGATTTTGATGCATCGGATGTGCACATTTCGTAATTAAAGAATTATTTGAAAACCAACTTTATCCACTTCATCCTTAAATGGATTTGGAGCGCCACATACTTTTCTGTTGGAGTTCACATTGCTAGGGCTTGGTTCTCATGCTGTTTTTTTCTTTTTTTTTAAATCTCGTTCTTTCTTTAGACTGTCATGTCTTTAGGATTTTTCCCATTTAGCTGTTGCTTGGGTAT
>JAOXYH010000005.1:322484-333901 GCA_028566455.1 Botula fusca | reverse complement strand
GTCTGTATCTGTTATAGTTTCTAGATATTGGCCAAAAACAGCAAAAATCATCAAAATTTACGTTTACAGTCCAATAACTCATGTAAGGAGTCATCTGACGATTTCAGTGTAACGGAAACTTTTGTAGAGCTTGATTTGCTGATTAATTTCAGTGTAATGGAAACTTTTGTAGAGCTTGATTTGCTGTTCATTTTTGTACCACAAAGTTTTTCTGTATCTGTGATAGTTTTGGAGATATAACGGAAAATGGTCATTTTACCCCCTATGTTCTATTTATGGCAACAGTGACCATGTTGGTTGATGAGCAGGGTCATCAGACATAATTTTTAAAGCAGATACCCTAAGGATGATACATGCCATATTTGCTCTATGTAGGCCAGAAGATTTTTGAAAACGTTTACGACAGATGCAAAGTGATGGCAATAGCTCAAACTGAGGTGAGCTAATAAAACGATACTTCAGAAACATGGCATAATTCAACACAAAGTATAAAAAAAAATTCACCTTCTTCAGCCCTGGACTGGTCGGCCTTGCCTGTGATGTGGATGGTTGAGAGAACACAGGATGTGGACTTGGTGCTGTCTGAGCCACAGCTGGTGATTTGATCTGTGGATTAGATGACTGTGACGCTATACTGGTGGCAAACATACTGGATGGCTGATGAGCAATCCCTGGTGACACCATCTCTTTCGGTGGGTGAACTTTGTGCCCTTTCTTCTCGTCCACTTTAGCTGCAGCAAGCTGATGGTGGTACATCTGAAGCAACTGAGGTGGTGGGATGAACCCTTTACTGACAAGACTCCTGATCTGTTCCTGGAACAGTGCCGGATTTTCGTGAGCACTGTGTGGTCGCTGAGGTTCACTCGTGGAAGACTTCTGACTGTGGGCACTCGGTGGCCTCTGAATTGGTTCAGGGTGTTGTGGCATCTCGCCTTTCTGTGGCTGACGAGTCTTACTGGCTTTCTCTGGTTTGTGCTGTATGTGGTTTGGCATCATATGAGGTGGTAAATGCATCATTGGTTGACCATGCATGGCCATATTTCTAAGCTGCTGTTCCTTTTCCATGACACTGGCCTGAGCAGGCTGCATGTGAGCTGGTGGGATCGGCTGATCCCTGCTGGATGTGGGCATTGTTGAGGCCCTACTACTTACAGCCTGTGTCATCTGCTGTTGTAAAAGTTTGGGGTCCACTGTTGTTTTACCACCTGACGAGGTTATTGGATGTACCACACAAGTCGGTGCAGAAGATGTAACTTGCGGTTGTTTTTCTGTTGAGGCAATTGCTGAAACTGGTCTTGAATGTTCAGTGGGAATCTCTGGTCTTGAAAAATTTGGACCCGGTAGAAAACCAGGAGGAAAGCCTTTGTTTTCTGGAAGTCTTGGCATCTGAGGCTGATGTGCAGAAATAGGTGCTTGTGATGGTATTGCTCCAGGATGAAGTCCCATTTGCTGAAGGTATGCCTCGGTGTTCGGAGGTTTCACCGTGACCGTTCTACCAGCCAGAACTGCTGTGTTACTGCTACTTGTTACCACCGGTTTCTGGGTTGACATGACAACAGATGTTCCAGGACTGTGTTGTGCAACCGTGGTTGTTGTTGTTTGAGTGACAACTGCTGCAGTGGACAGAGAATGAGCTGTTGTAATCTCTGCACGTGAAGTCATGTTCAAAGCCATGTCCAGTGGTTTGTTTTTAGTTGTTGTCAGAGAAGGTGTATTCTTTGCCATACTGTAGGAAATCACTGGTGGCTCACCAATTTGTACTGAAAAAATAGAATTATCAAAAACTGTAAATGCATAAACCAAAGCTAACAACACATAATGAAAATTCTGACTTTTTGAAGGTTTTAATACTATCTATTGTCCTGTACTAAAACAAACTGAGTTTTTAAAGAAAATGACTGAATATATGTAAACATCTGCAAAAGCTCTTAAATGCCATTCAGAAAAATTCTTCTACTTTTCAAAATATTTCTTTTGATTTGATATTGTTATTTCTGATTTTATCTACAAGTAATTGTTAACCCTGTACACCGACTTTCACACACTTCTTTGCACCATAACTGGTACATTGATAAGTGATAAGATTTGTGATATACATGACCAAGGTTGGCAGTTTGCTCATGGCAGTCCAGTTGCCCTTTGCTACAATATAGCTGAAAATTTTTGCAAATATTGTGAACATTTAAACCAATTACAAACCAGAAGGATGATGCTTAAGAGAAAGCATGCTTAGAAAATACAGACTAAGTTCCTACCTTGACTAGTTAGTCCAACTGAAGTGCTAGAGACTGGGGCTCCGGGTAGTGGAGGACGTCCATGTGACACAGCCATGGCAGTCGACACAAATGGCATTGTCACTGGTGGCTGCACCAATCCCGGTGAAGACTTGGTTGGCATGAAGTCATGACCTGGAGGTGATACCATTGGTGGCGGCATCATGTCTTGTTCTCCACTGTGGCTGCGGCTTGGTGTTTGACGTTTCTTTGTTGGCTGTGGAGTGGTCATGTGACTTTCTGTGACCTTTGGCACCATTCCAGTCATACTTGCAACATTCAAATCCTTATTTGGTTCTACATGCAGATTTGTTTTCGTCCAATCAAAAATTCCCTTTGAGACGTCATCAATGATCTTGTCAACATTATTTTTAGGATTTGTAGGTGCTGGTGTTGTGATAGTCGGAGCAGATGCTACTGCTGTTATTATGGATGACACAACAGAACTCGCCACTGTTGATACTTTAGTAATATTTTCAACGTCTTTCTTCCCTTTGATACTTGGAATGGTACTGTCTATGATGGTAGCAGTGTTGATGACACTCGTCACGCTGTTTGTTGTGGAGGACGACAGGCTTGTTGAGTGTGCCAATGCAATTGTTAGTCTTAGTGGATGGTTACTGTTCTTGTCAGAGTCGCTGTCCTTTTTACACTGCCACCTACTTTCTAATGGAGACACGATGTGGTTAGGACTTGCAAATGAAGTCTTCAGCTCTGCATTGACAGTCTTTGCATCTTGAGTATTACGTCTACCCTTCTTTGGTCTTGTAGCCTTCAGCGGAGTTGTATCAATCTTCAATTCAGGCTCATTATCATCAAAATCAAAGACATGAGTTCCCTCTTTGACAGGGTTGGCTTTATTAATCTCCTCTACCATCTTCTTTGTGCTGGCAAAATTCTGATGTTCCGGCTGGTTTTCTATTGCTTCCACATGCTGTTGTTTGGCTTCAGTGATAGCATCATTTGATAAATCACCATCCATTCTGATATTTTTATTGCAGCCAAATGGTAATCTTTCAATTTTGACAACAGGACTAGACATTTCAGACTTGGGAGAACTAAGTGGTGACAATGCTTGTCTAGGTGACATTCCTGCTCTTGGTGACCTTGGAGATGTCCTTGACCTTGGTGATGTAGTTCTCCCGTGAACACCAGAGTTCAGTTCCTTGTAGTTCTGTGGCTTACGACCTCTGCGAGAACGTTTATCTCCATTGTTACCTCCTTCATCACCAGAAATTCTATGGATGTCAGCATCATCATGCTTTTCAGAATCAGTGTTGTATGGCAGCAGTAACTTCTCTTCATTCTCCTTCTCACTTGCATCTCCTCCCTGTAGACTGTTTGGAGGATGCAGACTGTGGTCCATAGCATTATAAACTGGTGGGTAAAATGTTCCTGGAACCTCAACCTGATTGTTGGCTCTGGCCTTCTGTTTTCTAGTCTTCCTATAGGGTTCTGTCTTTTGAATTTCCGGCACTTGTTTGGACAGGAGTTTTGGATCTTGCATGTGGCCAAACAAATGAGGTGGTACATGGGGTTGTACTGGAGTAGCTTGCTCACTAGGAACATTTACTGTAGGAACAGTCTTCATCACTGGACCATTAGGTTGTATAGTCTCTGCATCCTTCTGGATGTTTTGTACCTCAACTTTATCTTTTGATTTCTGATGTTTACGACCCTTGGTAACTTTTTCTTTGGGCTCCACTGGTTTTTCTACAACAGGTTCTGGTACAGGCAAAGGAAGGTCTTTCTGATTCTCCTCCAGTGGTGGGGCCGATGTGTCTATCACCAGTTCATTCTGCTCTAAGCTTGTATCTCTATTATTCTCTTCCACAGATATCTGTACTTGTTCGGGCTCAACTACATTTTCCTGCAAAACTTCTGGCTGAGGTTCTACTAATGGGGGTTGCTGTGACAGTGGCTCTCCAAATTGACCGCTCTTTTCATCTAGAGGCAAGATGGATAAAATTGCCAAGTCTGTCTCATTTTGAGCCTGCTCTGTCAATTCTGGCTCCTCAGTGATAGTTTCCACAGCTGCTGTTGTTTCATCAATAACAAGCTCTCCCTCTTGGTAGCTGTCTGCTTCTGGTGTAACAACAGAGGTAGTTTCTGACAATTTCTGCAAGCTTGAAACAGCCTCTAGCATGATTTCTTCCTTTGACTTTTCTGGAACTTCTGGTTTTTCCTTAACTCTTGCTTCTGATTTTCCCACGTTTTCATTCTTACTCAGACTGCTCATCAGCTGTGCTTTTTCTTTTTCTCTACCAGCTTTCAAACTTAAGCTTTCGGCAAGCGAATCCGTTACCTTTTTCTTGGACATTTCTTCCTTACTACCAGACAGCAGTCCCTCCCATTTCCTTTCCGCAGAAGATAGTTCTTTCGTTAGAGTATCAGTTCCTTTGTTCTTTTCATCCACCAAAACCTCCACTTGAACAACCATCAGATCCCGCTTTCCTTTTGGACTTATTCCAGTCTTAGCTGGGCTGATCTCATCATCAGACTTCCCCATGTCAATTCCTTTAGGACTAGCAAATGCCAAGATGTTGTTGGTTTCATCTTTGCAGGCTTCTTTCACATGTTTTGGACTGAACATACTTGTAATGCAAGGATCCTCAAGTTTGCTATCATCAGATTTAGGACTGAAAAGACCAGATTTGATGGAGTCCTCAGTTTTCTCAGTCTCAGTTTTGCTATCAGCTTTACTGGCATTCTCCTTCTTTTCAGCCTTTTTATGATCACGGACACCTGTTTTATGCCCATCTTCTGCTTCTTCATGAGATTCTGAGCTGGCATCATCAGATTTTTCTTCAGATGAAAGCCTGTTCTCCAGTGATTTCTTCCCATCTGGTCGGTCTTTCTTGTTAGCTGCATTCTTAGCCTTTTCTTCCTTAATCTTGAAAAACTCAGCAAAGAGTGGTTTATCGTCTTCTTCCTCTTCTTGAAAATCAAAGACATCAGAGTTCTGGGCTGACCGGGCCAATCTTCCAACCAGTTCTTCCAGTTTTGGACCATTTTCTTTGGAACCAATATCAGTCAATCCATCCTTCTTCTTTTTCTCTTTCTTCTTCGGTGTCTTTTCCTCGGGTCTGATGGCCTCTTTCTTGTTTGTTTTACTGTCTTCCTCCTTTTTCTTCTTGCCTTTCTTCACTGTTGTCATATCATCAAGCATTGGGAAGTCATCAAAGAAACCAAAACCAAGCTTGTATCCCTCTTTTTCCGTCTTATTGGTAGGCCTGAGTGGACCGCTATCCATATCAAGTTTACTTGTCACTTTTTTCACATGTCCATCGTCTACTTCTTTCTTATTTGTTGATTTCTTTGCTGACAACTCATCTGTATCGATTTTGTTGTTAACCTTTTTGGCCACATCAGAATCCTTCTTCCCAGATATATCTGACAGTGATTTTGAACTTGAATCAAGACCCATATTATCCTGTTTCTTTTTCTTGGATTTTGAGGACTTGGGTTTGGTGGTAGCATCGTCCTTCTTGCTTTCAGACTCTCTCTTGCTATCACATACTGTCTTGACATCATGATCAGAAACAGAATGAGATTTGGTCTCCTTGTCTGTATCAATCTCATTTGTATGTTCCACTTTGGTTGTTTTGGGTTTGGAGCTTGATTTTTCATGATCATGCTTCGAAGTCTTGTTCAATTTAACTACATCATGCTTGTTTGGTTTTTCCAACTTGTTCATATTGTTTACAAGTTTTTCAGCCTGGCTAATTTCTTCTTCATCAAGGTAGGCCATATCCTTCTGAGATTTTCCATCCTTTTTACTATGTTTAACAGAAGACTTTTCTTTGGAATCACTCTGGATAATGAAATTTTCCATTTTCTCAAATAATCCTTTACTGACAACTTCTTCCGTCTTTTTCAGGTCGCCAGGCTTCATTACATCATTCTTCTTTGATTTCTTCTTCGGTTTGTCTTTCTTCTTGTTTTCAAGATCATTCTTCTGACCAAGATCCTCATTGCGTATTGTCTGAGCTATGACTCCAGTTCCCACTGTGAGTGTTGGCTTTTTGTGTTCCATTTCATGATTGATTTTCTTTGTCACACAGTTCTTAGTTGTAATTGAGGACAGATCAGGGAAACTGGAATCTGAACCTGTATCAAACAAGTCTGGATCAGACAGGATAGATTTCTTCACTGGTTTAATCTCCTTCTTTCTGTTCTCAGCCTTACGATTTGGAGACATCATAGGATTATCAGAATCATCTGTTGTGGTTTCAAATGGTTTCCTGTTGGTGCCTTTGGGCTGTGATTTCTGTTCATGTTTCTTTTGATTCTTCAACTTAATCCTGTCAAATAAATCCATATCGCTAAGGTCATAAGGATCGGACTCGTGCGTGTCAAAATGAGAATGACCAGATTGTGGTTTACTGTCTTGTTTCTTCTTTGGTGTGGCCTTAGGTTTAGGTTTGCTTGATGTCGTTTTCTTCTTTTTCTGTTTTTCAAGATCTCGATCGTAGTCACTATCAGTGTCATGATGGATTTCTGGTTTCTTTGCCTTCTTCGTTTTCTTCGTCTTCTTCTTCGCAGGTGTAATGGGCGGGAAATCTATGTCTGTTTCAGAAGAATCCGAAGAGTAGATATCATTGACTGAGTGTTTATTTGGTTTGCCAGTTGCACCTTTGTTCTTTTCTTTATTGTTCAATGTAGATTTTTGAAATGATTTGAACAGCTGACTGTCATCGTCGTCAGATGATGTTGAGGTGTCAATGAAGCACCTTTTCCTCTTTGTACCACCTTCATGGGAAGATGCAACTTCCTTACTGGGTTTCGCTACTTTCTCTTCTTCAAAGGCATCAGTTTCCTCGTCACTATCATGGCTAAAATCTGAATCCTCTGTTTCGCTGAATTTGGAATGTTTCTTATTACGACTCTTAGCCAGATGATTGAAGCGATTTTTCATCTCCATCTGCATTTCTCTTTCCTTGTCCTTTTCGCTGGACTTTCTCTTCACTCTGTCATACATAGATACATATGGTTCATCCATCCACGCTGACCAATCAAAGTTGTCTGTTGTCTTCTTTGATTTATCCTCTTTGGGAGGAGTCTTGTCTTCCTTTTTCGTCTCCTTCTTGGAACTTCTCTTTTCACTTGATTTATTGTCAGACTTTTTATCAGAGCTTGACTTTTTACCACTACTCTTACTGGAAGTTTTTGATGATTCTCCACTCTTTTTCCTTTCTTTCTTAGAATCAGATTTATTTCTTGCCATTGAGTCCGTATTTCCAGATGAATTTTCATTTTTCCCATCATTCTTACTATCTGATTTTTCTGATTTACTATCCCCTTTGCTGTCCTGGTTATTACTACTGTCCCCCTTTTTCTCTGAAGTGTTTGTATTTTCAGAAGCAGATTTACTAGTACTGGAAGTCTTGCTGTCTGAGCCACCCTTTGTGTCCGACTTTGAGTGGTTGTCGTCTGCCTTGCCATCATCCTTGTGAGACTTGTCTTTTAGTTTATCACTATGGTTTGCAGTAGCTGATGATTTGGACTTCTCCTCTTTTACTTTGGCTTTGCTTTGAGTACTGTCCGAGTGCTTTTTCTCTTTAGGTTTAGCCGAGTGCTCTGTTGATTTTGATTTCTCGTGTTCACTTTTCTCCTTTACTTTTGAAGTGCTACCATTACCAGTTTTCTCCTTCTGTTTTCCATTCTCACTCTGACCATTTTTGTCCTTTGGTTTATCTTCAGAAGATTTAACTTTGTCAGAAGTTTTACCTTCTCCGTCTGTTGTCTTGGCTTCACTTTTCACTTTATTCTCAGCTTCTGCTGGTTTGTCCGCTGATGCAGTTTTTGAATCATTTACTTTTTCTTTTGCTTTGGTCTCTGTACTGCCTGATTTTTCCTTCATCTTGGACAGATCTTTATGTTTTGATTTTTCCTTCTTGGTACCATCATGGCTCGACTTACTTTTATGTTGCTCAGTTGACTTGTGCTTTGTTGAATCAGCACTTTTGTCTTTAGTTTTTGAACTGTCAGAGGATTTTGTCTTATGTTTACTTTCAACACTAGGTTTATCTTTTGGCTTTTCACTGCTTGCGGATGTTTTATCTTTCGATACCTCTGATTGTTTCTCTAGTTTCGAAGCCGCATCGGTAGGTTTTTCTACTTTCTCCTTGGTAACTTCTGTCGACTTTTCCATCACTTTACTTTCACTGTCCTTGGTATCCTTTTTGTCACTACTGTCCGATCCTGTCACATTTTCCTTCACCTGGTTATTCTTAGCATCCTTTGGCTGTTCAACTTTTTCAGTGGAACCACTTTTGGATACTTTCCCTGAGTGCGATTTCACTTGTCCATCTTTACCACTTTTATCATCCTTAGCTTTTGTGGAGTCTTTACTCTTGTGACTAGACTTTGTCTTGTCTTTGGGCTTCGACTCCGAGCTTTTACCGTCTTTCTTGTGTGAGCTTTCAGTCTTGCCTTCAGTAGATTTCTTGGACGATGAGCTGTCTGCTTTCTTTTCCTTTTTAGAACTGGTATGATCAGATGTTTTATCAGCTTCTTTCTTAATCTGAGGTTTTTCTGTTTTCTCTGTTTCTTTTCCCTCAGACTTACTTATGGCATCCTTCTTGACAGCATCTGGCAATAATTTAACGTTCTTATCATCACTCTTCACATCACCCTGATCGTTATTTTTGGCCGAACTTTTAGTCTTGTCTCCATCATGGTCTTTATCCTTTTTGTCATTGAATCCTTTATCCTTGTTCATCGGATCACACTCTGCCTTTTCCTTCTTTTTACTCTCTTTGCTCTTCTTTTCACTGTCCTTTTTAAGTTTATCTGACTTAGCACTATCGTTATGACTAGGTGAATTTGTTTCGGATTTATTGTCTTTCTCTGGGGATGACAATTTTGCTTTCTTCAATTCTGGGCTTTCCGACCCACTTTTAACATCTGATTTAGGATCGGTACTATCTTTACCACTGTCTGTAGGAGAAGCACTATTACTGTCACTTGATTTTACTTTGTCCTTCTTAGAATTAAGTTCAGGTTTACGTTTACCGAGCAAAATGGAGGATGACTCCATGCTAGAATCCTCAGTCTTACTGTCACTTTTTAATACTTTACTTTCCGAAATGTTTTCAGACACAGAATCACTTTTAATCCCAGCATCAAACTTAAGTTCTGACTTAGAATTTAAAATGTCTATAGATTTCGGTGGTGATTTTCTAACTTTATTGTCGAGCGCACATTCTAGTTTTTTATTATTTAAATCCAAATTATCATCAGCAGTTTTACACAATAAATCCTTCCGTAACCTTGGATCTCGAGATTCAATTCTTATAGATGATTCGAATGAAGAAGCACTGTCCACTTTTTCCGCAGATTCAATCACCGATTCAACAAGCGTTCGTGTGGATGCTGTTACACCACTCTTAATTCCATTGTCCATTGAATTAAATCTCGGTGAAAAACTTGAAGTGTTTTGTACATCCAGATTAAATATCCTACTGTCACTAGTATATGAACATGTATCAGCAGTTTTACTTTCCTGAGAATTTTGATCTTGTAAATATGTTTTTGCACAACTAGGCGAAAGAGAATTAGTTTGCTTATCGTCAATTTTTAATCCTAATGTAACAGTTGGTTGAGTATTGACTGATAATGTTGGGAATGATGATCCACCATTCCCAAGGCGTCCTGCCAAAGATCCCGGTAATGTAGACAGAGGCATTTCTTTTGTCTCTGCCTTAGTTCGTAATGTCACATTCTTAGGAGAGTCTTCAGCATTTGACACAACCGATTTCACATTTGGAGAATATTTCTCATTTATCTGTTCTAGTCTTTTAGAATCCAAGTCAAATATACTACTCCGATTTAACATTGTCTTAACAATTTCAGATGACGTTTTATCTCCCTTTTCAGTTTCTTCCGCACAAATTCCTACAGAATCTTTTTTCTTGATTTTGAACTTGGAATAAATGTTTGCTGGTGGGTTTGCAGACGACACGTTCATTCCCATTGAAGTTGTGGTCATATTTTCATTTGCTATCTTTGACGGCTGTGTTATCGGAAGCTGATTAAGTTTTTCATCGAGTTTTCGAATACGTTCATCCAATGAAAAATCATCGTTATGATCACTACTGTCCGATAAAGCGTCGTCTGCATCGCCTTCGGCTATTGCAGGTTTGTCCACTTCCATTTCTTGATTTTCTAAAGCTTCCATTGTAGGTTCATTAGAATTTTCTTCCGGTATGTAAGTAGGTTCTGGGTTACTGATTGTTTGTGATTCTTCCGAAGAATTATCATTTGGTGACATCTGTGGCGATTCGTTTTTACTACCACTACTTGGTGGTGAAAAGCACGGAGAATCTTCCTTTGAATTATCTCCTGAATTTTCTGAATGAGGAGAGAGCTTCAAAGGAGGCGTATATTCCGCAAATTTTGGTAATGGAAGACAAAGTTCTTCTTCACTTTTCTCCTTTGGCACACGAGGATCAGGAATGTCAGTCACTAAAACATCCTCTCCCAATGGGATAATCACAGGACTAGAATGTTCATCTTTACTACGTCTCTTACTAGAGTCAGTTTTCTTGAGAATTAACGAACTAGTCAATTCACTCGACTGTTCACTTTCACTAAGTCTGTGTTCAACATTTTCAAGAGACAGATGGCCCGTGATGGGTGTACGTGGCGACGAATGTCCACTAGAAAGACGACGATTACTCCCTATGGATGTAATAGAATCAGTCCGTATTACATTTTTAGCACTATCATCATTATCACTACTCATACGTTCATCTTCATTTTCTCGTTTGTGTCGGTACATCCTGTTTTTAGTTTCATCACTTGTATCAGTCTTTTTACGTTTTTTGACAAATGCCGTCGGTATATCTTTCGGTGATATTAATCCCTGCGGTATTAAACTGTCCTCTTTCTCGTCTTCATAACTGAATATGTCCTTTTTAGTTCCTTTTACAGAATCATCCTTTGTTTTCTCTTCCATTTTTCGCATCGCCTCCATTTGTTTGCGGTAGCTCTGTGAAACGTCATAGGATTTATCCTTCTTAGGTCCTAAAGTAACATTTCCAAGTTCACTCTGAAGTCTTTTTCCAGACCAAGGATCCAGCCGTGGTCGTTTGGATGCAGATTTTTTACCATCTAAATCCAAAAGTTCATTATCACTAT